>JAOYNU010064873.1:0-79892 GCA_026745395.1 Tympanopsis confertula | reverse complement strand
TTAGTATTGTCAACTTCAACGGCGATCAACTCTACGACTCCTACGTGCGCCCAAAAGAAATGGTGACAGATTGGAGGACCCATGTCAGTGGCATTGCACCCAAACACATGGTAGAAGCCCGAACACTCGAGGCCGTCCAGAAAGACGTGGCTGCGATCATGGATGGTCGTGTGCTCGTTGGACACGCCGTCGGCAATGACCTAGATGCCATGCTACTAGGCCACCCCAAGCGCGACATCCGAGATACAAGCAAGCACCCCGCATACCGCAAAATCGCGGGCGGAGGATCACCACGATTAAAGATGCTGGCGGAGCACTTCCTCGGGTTGCAGATTCAAGAAGGCGCACACTCTAGTGTGGAGGATGCTCGGGCGACCATGATGTTATATCGCCGAGAGAAGGATGCATTTGAGAAGGAGCATATGAAGAAGTGGCCGATACGGGCTCCTGTTGAGAAGGACGAGGGCGATGGACAGAAGAAAAAACCAAGGAAGAAGAAGAAGACTACCCGCAAGCGGTGATGGCAGGGCTAGGATAAAGGTAACTTATTAGAATATGCATTGTATACCCCAGATACGCATTTACTATCAATTTATTATTTTCTCTACGGAACTCCCAACTTCATTTTTTGCTTGGCTTGTAGAAAATGCGATACTTGCGACCCGCTCTCCGCCCACATCCACTTTACGCGGCAGCGCGACGCGTTCTGTTCGCAACTCCGACGCCCCTTCAACTCCAAATCAATTGACATAACAGCCACCTTGTCGCAATCCGGCAAACTTGCGATCCTCGAAAAGGCCCGTCCACAATTTAAGCCTGCCCCATTTCGCCGATCGCCATCGCAACTACATCCACACAGCCGGACCTCGCGCCGCGACAATGCCTGACATGTACGCCTTCCAAGCGGCACCTCAATCGAATACACAAAACGCGCCAGAAGATAAGAACACAAATCCGGTCCCACAAGTTACCCCAAATGTCCTTCCTTGTCGGGTGTTCTACGATGGCCCCGTAGATGCTACGGAGCGATTCTGGGCTCCTGCAGCCGAAGAAAAAGGTACAGCAGTTCTTTTACACCGGAGTTTTCCTCATTTTCAATAGAAACCATTATCTAATGACGATGTCAACACAGATACCACACAAAGCGCATATTTCAGAGGCCGAAAGCTTCGAGGACGTCGCGTGAATATTCCAGAGGGATACCAAGGGATGACTTGCTACGAGACTGTAACAGCCAAATATCTAGGCAATTGGCTAACTTAATTTTCGTATAGGAGTCATCGCAGCACCAACCGAACGTTTATTGCCGACTTCACCTCCGAAACACCAAGATGCTGATGTGGAAATTGTCGAACCCGAGGAACCAGTAAAGGTCCTAGAGACCCAAGGGACATTCGAAGATGTAGTTGTATGGGGGCATGAGATTCTCCCAGCAGCAGATGACACATTTGTCAAGGGTGTGGAAGAATGGGTACGATTTGCAGAGACAGTAAGTGGTTCACCCCGTCCTGTTGGTATCTCTCTTTGATTGACTAACAAGATATTGTGTAGATGCATGCTCCGGCATCAACAGCAAGCGATACGAAAGCTCAATGATTGGCGAATTGTTTTCATTTTGAAATATCGGCGGCGCATACAGAAATTTATATCCTCCAATGCAACTCTTTGTATTTTCTCTTCTACTTCTATTTACGCGGATGTGCATGAATCATTCGAGTCTTTTATATCGAATTAGTCCAGTCTCAAAAATTATTTCATCCGATCCTAAGAATTTGCGCGGAGTTTGCGACGCTGGAGCTGGTTGGGCCTCAACTGGATCATCATTGTGTCGTGTTCGTGGTACGTCAACTCGGTAGCACATACGACCTGCTCTGAAGTTTACTGTCAATAAAGGTTGAAGACACTAAATATTAGCAAAATGCAGTTGGCTGGCAGTGTGCTCCTGATTTTAGTTGGTAGCTCTAGATGAGCAGAGCGGGCAATAATTTCCATCGCGATAAGCATCTCCGCCCCGCATCGATAACGCAGCACAATCAAATCTCCGCCGCAGAGCTACTCTTCATACAGTCCATTGCGTCCCAGTCCAACACAATGTCTACTCCCGAGAGCTTGATTCCCAAATTCCAGGTGTCGAGGCTACTCAAGCAAGGTGTGCTTAACCCATAACCCCGCCCCCGCAGGATAGATTCGAACAGCCAGAGCTAACCATCCCTAGACCAGAATGGCCGTCGCATTGCGCTCCTTGGATCAATTGACGGACAACAAGGTATTCTCACAGCTGAGCGCACGGCTTTCGCCACCGAGTCCTTAGAAACCATTCAAGCTTTCCATGCCGCCATCTCCAAGGTCAACAACCTAGGTGACAATGACATCTACCGCTGGTACCTGGCCTCTTCTAGCGACTCCAGCAATTCCGCAAAGCCCGAAACCCAACAAGACCTAAAGCTGAACCTCATCTGGCCCTGCACCGATAAGCATATCAAAAAGTACTCCGATCAAAAGCTCCGCATGGTCACAGAAACCCCAGAGATTTACAAACAGCATGTTCAACCTTACATGAAGGCAACGCGGGAGGAGGGCCGTCTCAACTGGGTCTTCAATATCCTCGAAGGCCGAACAGAGCAGGAGGATGTTGTTATGCGAGACGAGGGACAAGGCCCAGAGGATGCATTCTTGATGCTTCCAGATCTTAACTGGGACCGAAAAACGCTGAGCTCTTTGCATTTACTAGCTCTTGTCCATAGGCGTGATATTTGGAGTCTACGGGACCTGCGTAAGAAGCATGTGCCTTGGTTAAAGTATCTACGTCAACGGGTCCTGGAAGCAACGGTATCTATCTATCCGGACTTAGAGGTGGATGAACTCAAGCTTTATGTCCATTGTAAGTTGATTCTGATCGCCTGAAAATAGTAAGCCCATATCCTTCATACTGACACGTTCCAGATCAACCAACCTACTATCACTTTCACATCCATGTTGTCAATGTGATGCTTGAAGCCGGAGCAACACAAGCTACCGGGAAAGCTTTTGGTTTAGAGAATCTGATCTCGCAGCTCGAGACAATGGAGGGCGGGGATGATGCCAGTCTGGCAGACGTGAGCTTGACGTATTACCTCGGCGAGGCAAACGAACTGTGGACAGGGATATTCGCGCTATTGAAGCAGGGTATCAAGCCTTCAAGCCAGTAAAAGCAAGGTAGAATTAGTTATAGCGGCCTATTGCAGTTATCCTTCACTTTAAGATCTTACCATTGGCGTGCTACTAAGTCAAGGGCAATGAGCTCCCCGTGACCCCGTCAGATGCGTTGATCTCGATCTCGCATGTGAGCCAAATTTGATTTGGTGCTGGCGTTGCTCATACGGTTAGCAGAGAAGGAATGATAGCAGAACCAGAGCACACTCACGTCGAGGAAATGTGGGAAGCAAGAGATAATGGAAAAGGTAGACAAACCATTCCATCCTCGTGCCTTCAACGTTCACAACTTCAAAGAGCTCAAGTAAAGTTGTCTTCTCCATAGTTTTCAGATGACTGATATCATCAGATTCGTCGTCAATTGCTGTCGTTGGTATCTCTTAGCAGGATTCATCTTCAGAATTTGTGTTGTCCGCGTTGTCCTCCGCAGATTTTCAATCCATTTTGCCGCTTTAATGTTCAAACGGCGTAGTGAAAGTAGCCCAATGAGATCAAGATCGGTTCTTCTTAAAATTATCATCGTACGATGGATTTCTGTCCGCCGGGTACAGTTTTTAGCGATGCTCTTCATCGAGGATGCTATTTTAGTGACTTGACTGATAGAGTGAGGTTTTTAGTGATGTTGCAGTTAAGCCTCAACAAGGGAGAGGCCAGGTGTAGTCAATGCCGTAGCTCTATAGTCAAATGTCAGACAGTCCAATAGTAAATGCTGCAAGGCACATCGCCTTACCTGTGAGATTGAATGAAGACTCAGCTCGCATGCTGCTTGTTAAACTTCAGACAGTCTGAATTGACCTGAATATTCATGTCTTGAATGTTTGTAAAGATAAAAGTCAAGTGAAGACATGACTGTCGCGTAAATTCTTTGCGTTTTTGTCTTTTTCTGTCTTAGGAAAAATGACAGACAAGATTTGAGAAATGATGGTGGAAGAGAGAAAGGAGAAAGAGGAGAAGGAGAATGACGAGGTATGTATGAGTTCTGTGGCGTTAGACAAAATGCTTGCGTGAAGTGCTTGCGTGAAGTACTTGCCTGAACAACGATCTATACTGCGCTGAATGCTTGGCGATTCGCGATAAGATAAGCGATAAGAAGCGGAGAACCAGATAAGCCCTCCCCGCAACATCTCAACCCTCCTCCTCGACCTTCTCCTCACGCTTCTACCTGCGATTCAAAAATAATACAACCCTTCAGACCAATATGTCCGATAATCCAGATGTCCCCAGCAACAAAAAGGCATTCGTGCCTCTCGGTAAGCCCGAACAACCTCCACCAAAACCCACCCCGCTAACAAGAGCTCATAAACACAGAAAACAACCCAGAGGTTATGTCCCACCTAGTCCACCAGCTAGGCCTATCCCCAACCCTCGGCTTCAACGACGTCTTCTCAATCGACGAGCCCGACCTCCTAGCATTCATTCCCCGTCCCGCCCACGCCCTCCTCCTCGTCTTCCCCGTCTCCGAAACCTACGAAAAGTCACGCCGCACAGAAGACAGCGACATCGCCGAGTACACCGGCAGTGGTCCCAACGAGCCAGTCACATGGTTTAAGCAGACAATCCGTAATGCATGTGGTCTCATCGGTCTCCTCCACGCCGTCGCCAACGGCGAGCCCCGACGAAACGTCACGCCAGGCTCCGATCTCGATACTCTGCTCCGGGAGGCGGAGAATCTCCCTCCAGTCGAGAGAGCGGATCTTCTATACGATAGCAAGGCTTTAGAGAGCGCGCATGCGGATGCAGCGAAGCTGGGTGATACGGAGGCGCCGCAGGCGGAGGATAGCGTGGATCTGCACTTCGTGGCTTTTGTGAAGGGTATTGATGGGACGTTGTGGGAGCTGGATGGGAGACGTAAGGGCCCGCTTGCGAGGGGTAAGTTGGAGGGAGATGATGATGCGTTGAGCGAGGCCGCGTTGCAGTTGGGTGTGCGGCGATTTTTGAAGACTGAGTCTGAGGGTGGAAACCCGGATTTGCGATTCAGTTTGGTTAGTCTGGGGCCGGTTTTTGATTAGATAAAATGATATAGCTAAGGATTCATTATATGATTATATGTTTTGCATGTGGAAGTCCGCGTGCTATTATTATGGGAATTATCCGTAGCTAGTTTGCTCTGATGCGCTGGTTGCTCTATGCTCCAAGCTTTTGTGACCTGAGTACATACAAGAGGTCTGATTAACAAGAAACAGCAACTCGAGAATCCGCTGTCTAAACCGCCACGATAGATTTGGCGAGGCTCAACGTGTCATTGCTTCTCTGCAACAACATTCCCAAGAGCGGGCGTTTCCAGAGGCGCCGATTCTGGGATTGCGCCCTGCTCGCCTGAACCTTTATTCTCGGTGACTACAACAGCTTCGTCCTCTGGCTTTTCACTGCTACCACCTTGAGTGCCAATAGTCAAGAATGGCACAAGAAACAAGGATATTCCTGCACCTGCAGCTGCAAACCAGTAGACACCCAAATAAGGTCGGATTGGTGGTGTAGATGGAGTCAATTGGCTTTGTAAGGCACTGTAGACAGAGGTGGCGATGCCGAGACCCAGGTTGTTACACAGTTTGCTAACTGTGTTGAAGATTCCGCCAGCGATTGACTGCTGGTGCGATGGAAGAGACGACATGACGTACATCTGCAACAATTGTTAGCCTGGCTGAAACTTTGATGAAATTTAATCCATCAGGATGTCGAGTATTACTTACATTCGTCACGTTGAATTGGATATCGGCGCCGACAACGACAAGGACAATAGCTGGGAAAACGAACGCCCAGTAAATTGTTTCCTGTTTCATGAAACTCAAAATGAGGAAAGAGGCTGTGTAGGCTGCAGCTCCGATGGCTGTCAAGAGCTTGTTGCTCACGCGGTGAAGAATGAGGCCGCAGACAACATTGACCAGGACACCGCTGATCACCATTGGAAGGAGTCGGAGTGTAATCTCGAGCGCAGAGAGGCCCTTCAGCTCTTGCAAGTACAGAGAAATGTAGAAAGTCATTGCAGAAAATCCCATAAACCCGAGGACAAAAATCGCCATCAGCTAGAGTATGTCAGTCTTAGGAATTCTGGTGTCAGGGACGAGGTACGCACGAATGAGAAATTTCGGTCCTTCCAAACCCATAGGGGCATGAGAGGGTATCTGGCGACAGACTGCCAGTAGATAAAAGCCACCAGCAAAAAGAATCCAGATATGAATAGACCAAGGACATAGCCTGTCTTCCAACCATTCGGCGCATCTCCAGCAAGCCTGCCATTCTGTTAGAAAGAGCGTATGAAAGCGTTGGTCAGAGGGCTTCTTACGAAAGTGAACTCGAGAAAAAGGCAAATCCAACGATAACCAATACCGTACCCAGTATATCAAACTTCTTGAAAGCTTGAATCGTCATTGGGGTTCTCGCAAATCCATCAGCCGGCACCGTCCACACTGTCAAGACCGTAAAGAGCGCATAAATGACAGAGAGGGCCCAGAAGGAAGCGCGCCAGTTGTACTCATTTGACGCGACACCTGAAACAATCATGCCACCGACGAATCCAAGAGGATTACCTGCACTGAAGCAAGCAAAAGCGCGATTCTTGCGTTTGGATGGCCCTTCATACACAGCGCCTAAAGCGCCGACGGCCGGGGGAACAACGGCGGCAGCGAAAAGTCCGATGATGCCGGAAAAGACGTCCATGTAGATAGCATTAGTTGCAAAACCGGCGACCAAAAGGGCGAGTGTAAATCCGCCCATGCCAATGATGAACAGTACTTTCCGCCCGAACATGTCGGCCAGTTTACCGAATGTCAACAAGAAGGCACCGCTGCTGAGACTGTTTCGGGGATGTTTGGTCAGTAGAAACACTCATAATTAAATTAAATGGAAGCTTGGGACAGCTTTGTATTTCCACGAGGTGGAAGAGCAAGAAGCTCGAATCTGCAGGTAGACTTACGAAGATCCAGCATTAATCCAAGTTATTTCCGCCGAATTCATGTTCAAGTCTTTCCCAATTGACGCCGTCACACCGACAATAGCGCCTTGGAAGAAGGACTGCTGGCCAATAGCCATAGTAGCTGTGAGAACGAACAAACATTCCTCGAACGTCGAGCTGAAGCACCTTGGTCGCCCTGAAGATCCCACATCTTTAGTTACCTCAACCCGGCCACCAGCCTCCTGATCAGAGTCCTCGCGTGAGCTCATTTCGAAGACTCAAGGAGATAGCAGATACAGAGCCGCACTGTCGAGAATATTTCTTTGACAACCAGGCATGAAAGAAGCCACAATTCCAAGTTGCACGAAGAACTGATTTCTCAAGCCGGGCGTGATCTCAATTGACCATAAGCAACGCGGCGGCTCTTATGACCTTGAGTCACCACAAAATTGACTGCAGGCGGCAGCTTGTCAGGAGATAAAGCGTATTCCACTAAGGCGTGTGGGGGCCCTAATGCGGGTTTCGCGATCACCGCAATTTCTATCAAAGGGCGTATTTTGTCAGCGCGCGGGGGTGTTCCGCGATAGCAGACGGGCTTTGTCAATTACTCGATAAGATCGGCTTTTCAATGGGGTCCCCTCGCTCCGATTGGCCACTTCCATATCACTTGGTCATCAAGCGTGAGCTGAAGACAGAATAGGGAGGTATTCGCAAGTTCCCCACTTGGTTGGCGTGGCTAGTCGTGGAAGGAACCAAGAACCCGATGAATACCCGCTTCATTCTGGGATTGTTCTATACATTTGGATACTGGCTGGTCCAAGGCTTACATTGCATTAAATCTTATATCAGGCATCCCTCTATGTCCAGAAATCTGTGTCGTTGAACTTCATCACCTCGTTTCCACAGGCCCACCACCCGGCTGTCAGATGCCGCGCGAAGACCTCGAGTGCAGAGTAGTATTGGTGAGACTGATCCGCAGGGTCTATGTTAAACAGGTAGCGCTCGAACATCGACTTGAGGCTCGGTTTGCGCGAGTGAAAGTCTGGTGCAGCTGCAATGACTCGTCTAGGAATATCAGCCGCGTCAACGCCCGGAATGTCGGCGTTTGACGCTGACGGCTGATAGCGCTTTCCTTCCTTTTGATTCTTCTTGCCGATAACCAGGATCTCATATGGCTTCCTCCAAATCCCATCTACCGGTCCGACTGGCTCGCCCCATGCTGTCGTTTTGATCCAGACCCATTCCTCATGGATATGGAACCCTGAACTCTGAAGAGCCTCATATGCTACCGCCCGTGTCTTATGGGAAGCCGTGATCCAAATGGCTGCGAATCCTTCGTGTGAAGTAGAATTGCTTATTAAATTCTCAGCGCTGCGTGCGTCACTCGGGCCAAAGGGTTCCTGAGAAAGTGGCGCTTGGTAGATATGAGCCTGTAGAATATCCCTCAAGCGCTGTTTCAATGCTTCGAGGTCCGTATATGCAGCAATTTGATATGCATGGCTTCGACGAGCAGATCTATTAGGCCATGGAGGATCCATAAGAATGAGATTGAATCGATGTTTGCGACTCAGCCCGGGTATGGGATTTTCGAGAATCGACCATCGTGACAACGGAATGGTGCAGAGGACAAATTTTGATTCCGGTGGCACCAGGTACCTTGTCTCGGGCTGATCGTCTTCGGTTCCGACGACTATTTCGGCTAATTCCTGCGATGGATTTTTCACGGCGCCTGCAAGGTCTGATATTGAGCTGAACTGGTTTGTGCTCCCTGGTGACAAGATTGTCGGGGGCTCTCCTTCTCGGTGATCAGAAGGCAGCTCAATGTAATCAGTTCGCTGCTTCTGGAGCTTTGCATCATCGATCAATAGCCTTGGAAGAACCCATTCAGGGGGGTTTTTTTGCGAGTCGTGGTTGGTATAACCAGAGTGAATGCTAGCCAGTGATTTTTTCACCAGCGGCTCGATGATAGTCTTTTGATATTCCACAGTTCCTTGTTCTGACTCTGAAATGTTTGCAAGGATTTTTTGCCGGGCAGCCTCGGATTTAGGCTCTGTAGTAGTTGGATGGGGGCTTTGTAGCGCTGGGCTGGAAAGAGCATATCGCCTTGCTTTCGAGGATCTCTCGCGGTTACACAGTTGCCCTTCGCATGAGGTCAAACTCTGCGCGGCCGTGATTGAACGAGGAACATCGATGATGAATTCCGTGTCTCCCGAGCTCTCATAGACAATGCATTCTCCGCGAGCCATGGTACTGATCACATCGCGGGATGTTGTGTTGGTGAAACGCGAAGTCGCTCTACGAAAGTCTATGCGGGCGGAACGGGCAGATCAGCCGCGTCTACAGAATTCAGGGTCTGCGCGAGAATCTCGATAAAACACTAATATGGCACGGATTGAATCAATGGTTCTCCTAATTGATGCAGCAGAAAAATAAGGAATTCTACTTTCGATGCAAATGCAAACGGGCACAATCTCGCCGCCCCAGATCAGAAAAAAAAAAAAAGAAAGAAGACATAAAACACCCTGAAAGGCCATCAAATCGAAGATACATGGTCATTGAAACGCTGGCTCCATGAAGATACATGTGTCTCCGCGTAGACACCAAGCTTTTTTTCCCAACCCCAAATAGCAGCCAAATCTCCTTCTCGACCGAGCACCGATCCAGCGTCTGATCGGCGAGGAGGGGACCTGGACTGCACAACGCATAGCTAGACAACCCGCTGGATCTCCATGATAAAGCAGAAAGAAAAGCAAGTAAAGAAAAAAAGTAGACGCGAATATGAGTTTATACATGTAGGGTGGAAGCAGGGAAGATCAATTAAAAACATATGCATATATCAGCGCTGCGGGCGAGAATGTCAGTCGAGGTTCCTGGTGATGAGGCGAAGTATTCCGAGGGGCTGGTTAAAACTCACACGTCCACGTCGACCTCCGCCGGGCAGTCCCTGCACGGCCTGTGCTTGGGCATAATACTGCGGAGGGTATTGGTACATCTGGGCAGATGGCATTACCGGGCTAAATTGCTGCGGTGGGTAGTTTGATTGCCCGAGCATGGGGTTAGGTCCTGAGAGTTGCGGGCCCTGCTGAGCAGCCATAGACCGCAGGTTCTCGAAAGAGGTTGAGCCAGAAGGATAGCCAAAGTTGGCACCCGGCATACCATTGTACATGCCTCCAGGGGAAACACCTCGAGCCTGGGCAGCGAGGTAGTTCTGGTACTGCAGTTGTTGGGCAGTTAGAGGTGCCACGGGGTCCTGGAACCCACTGCTGCTCACATTACCAAGACCGTTCAGGGGGTTAGCAAATCCATTGATACCATTGCTTTGATATCCATCCAAGGGGTTCTCGGCAGTCATTGGGCGCGAGCCATCAGGATTCTGTCCAATGACGTTTGGCGCAAACTGTCCGTTATATAGTCTGTCCAAAGGTGGCTGCGCGGAGAAGTTTGCGCTTCCGTGACGGGATGATTGGCGGTGCGGCTTTTCAGGGGTAGAGACATGGCCTGCTCCATGGTCCCGGCTGTGGTGATGCTCGCGTCCACTTCCACGCGACGACAAGCCCACTTCATCCATGAGGCGTTTGTATCCTTGGCTTGGGGAAGCCTTGAGCTTGGTCAGAACCTTGGAAACGTTCTTGACCACCTCCGCACGCATAGATTCGTCAAAGAATGGAGTGGTCAAGACCTTGAAGATCAAAGTGGCGCCAGAGGTTTGGTCACTCAGGATTCTCTCCAGGACTTCGTCACCAGGGCTAAAGAAGAGGGCCTTGAGCACAATGTCCCGGGCCTCCGCTTCATTGCGCTGGTTGATAACCTTAAGAACGGTGAGGTAAGCCACCTTGTGAGTGCACAGATGAACAAGGTGAGGAACAAGACGAGGAGCAAGAACTGTGCGGCGGCGAGGGAATGTACAAGTATCCAGGAACCAGGTGAGAAGCAGAGCCCCATTAGCATTCGTAGCCAGCTGTACACTGTGCAAGGCAATCGCCGAAGCAAGGGCACGCTGCTGGTCTTTCGTAGCGTGGTGGCTTTCCAAGCAAGCACGCATAGCACGAGCGCCGAATCGGCCCTGTGCAATTTCCCACATGCGGCTGAGCATCGACTCAAAGATAAAGTCGTTGAAGGGGGCACCGAATCGCAAGCAGCATTGGAGGACATAGTTTCCATACTGGTCGAGGAAAAGAGGAACGGTGTAAGGGCGCAAAGCATCAACAATTGCTTGCATCTGCGCGGGCGTCTTGGCGACATCAATAATCTTCTGTGCAGCCCAGGTTCCGTTCTTGTGCACACCAATCTCAGCGAGGTGAGGCGCGATTTGAGCAAGCATTTGCTCCTTAGTAGTCTCGGAGCAGAATTCGAAAAGCTTTTGTACCACAGTATTTCCCAGGTAGTCCGAAGCCAACTCGGCGATTTCAGGAAGCATTGATCCGGCGGTCTCCTCGATCTCTTGCACAGAGCAGGCGCCATTGTCAATGCGCTTTCGAATGTCCCGGAGACGAGGAGCATCAAACATGCGAGTCTGGCTTGATTCCGCGACAGGGGGAATCTCATCTTCATAAGCGTCGAATGAGATCGCATGCTGGATAATTTCAGTGATGTTCTTAGTGTCATCTTCGTTTGCGCCAAATTCACCAACAATGTTAATCATTTCGGGGAGCAGTTCAGGCAAAGCCGGTAACTGAGGAATGGCGCCATGGGCATCAGGCCGCTCAGCATCATCCGCAGCCCCGACATTGGTCTTGAAGTTCGGATCAGGAGTAGGAGACGATTGAATGCCGTTTGCTCCTGGCGTGCCAGTTGCGGAGGCTCCGGGAACCTTCGCATAACCGA
The DNA here is from genome assembly GCA_026745395.1 of Tympanopsis confertula. Lineage (NCBI taxonomy): Eukaryota > Fungi > Ascomycota > Sordariomycetes > Coronophorales > Scortechiniaceae > Tympanopsis > Tympanopsis confertula. Next base: position 67,984 of record JAOYNU010064873.1, on the reverse strand, counting down.
TACGCACAGGGCCTGCGCCAGGGAATATTTCCTTGCCATTCAAGACTTGCTTGGCCTGGACCGCAGCCTCGAGTCGCTCAAAGTTAACAAAGCCACAGTTCTTGTGAGTAAGCACACGAGTTGACTCAATATTGCCGTACAGGCGGAAGATGGCTTCTAACGACGTTACTGTTGTTGACACAGGAATGCTGCCAATCCACAGTGCTCGAGTTGGCCCATCCTGGTTGTTCTCGTCAACCATCTCGCCGGTAGCTCGTAGTCCCATTGGGGCTCCGCCGTTTCCACCTAGGTGCATAGAAAGAACGGCATCGGTTAATTCCTCGAATTCTCCGTTCTCTGCGAGCAAATCAGGAGTGAAGCTGTTGTCAAGTCGCGATGGGCCGGTAATATAGTTTCTGATGGAGGAGCGCTGGGGAGGAGCCTCTAGGATTCCAGCCGTGCGCGCACGAGGTCGGTTGACCGAGGCATGGTTAGCAAAAGCCTGGACAGCGAGATTGTGCTGATGAATTTGCGCTTGGGTAGCAGCAAGGTGAGCAGCTGTCGCGGCGGCTCCCGGCGTTAACGTTCCCGAAGGAGCGTGAGAGTAGCGGTTCTCGTATTCCATATCTTCATCATCTGCGTACTTTTCCTTCGCGTTGACGGAATACGAACGAATGCGATTATTATTCTTCATCATCGCCAGCTCAGCCAGGAGTGGCGGCAGGGTGGCAGGTTGCTGCTGTTGAATGAGCGCTTCCATGGAAGGCCGTGAGAGAGAAGCCCGGGACTGCTGGGGGGTTTCAGCAAGGCCCAAGTAATCCAACGTCTTCACATCCGTGTCCGCGAGACCACCTCCAGAAAATGATGACTGGCTTGGGGATGCTGGGCCTTCTGAAGATCGAATGCTTGTCAATGTCGTGGCGCGTTCACGGCCAGTTGACCAATTTGACGAGAAAACCGATGGTCCGAAAGGATTTCCAGAGTTCAACAAGCTCGACCTCTGTGGCATCGAGCCAGCCCGAAGGCGTGACAGAGAGGCCGGGTTCGATGCACCTGCGGAGCTATTGACATTGACACCTGGGTCGAGACCGGAGATACCGGGAGGGCGGAATGGGCTTGTGGATGGCGTTGGGCGAGAGGTTTGCGACATGAAGGGCTGCTGGAGATCCATCTCATTCAGAGTGGCCATGGGCGGAAATCGGGATGGCACTGTTCCTGCTCGAGCCCTGCGGCCAGAGCTTGATGAAGAACCATTTGAGGTAGGGATCAAATCGGGGAAGCTGTCTTGACTGGGAGACTCGGGGATATTCTCGCGAAGCGGGGTCGAGTGGCCACTAGTTGGCGGACCCCAGATGTTAGGACCTACGCCTTCTTGTGCCTGGATTTCGCGAGCACTGTGGTGAAATTCATTGTCAGCCATGTGCAAGACAGATGGGAGTCAGCAGATAGGCTATCTTACCGTTTCGAGTACAAACGTGTGCCCATCTCAGACGGGGATCCAGCCCCAAGTCGCGCAGAACCAATCGAGCCGGCGGGACTAAAGTGCGGTCTTGAAGAATTTGATCCTGCAAGATCGCTGGGCGAGCTCCGCCCAGTTGATGTGCCCGACATGGGCTGGGTGGTGGGGATGTAGTTGAAGCTCATTTCTTCCCTGGTCGTGAGACCAGAAATTTCCTAATTTCGTCCTTCGACCTCACAGCAAAGGAGGCGATGTATTCCCTTCCACTTAAGATGATACCGCGGATATCGGCCGTATCGGTTATCGGAGGCAGCTCTTCTTTCTAGAAGCAAAAGTGCGTGGCCGGCACCATGTGTAGAATTGAAAGATCAAAGCTGTCGTGGGCAGCGGAGAAGAGGATGGGAGCGATGCAATCGCGCGGGAAATATGGGAGGGAAAGTGAGACCTGCAACAAAGATAAATGTCAGCGGTGGTCGTCGAAATTGAGATGGATGTTTGTCGCCTGCGGAGGGGAAGGAGGCCCAGGCACACAGCCTAGGGGATGGGTTGCCAGAGCGATCCAACGTAGGAAAAGCACGCTGCGATAGCATTGGAGCTGAGAGAAGGAAGTCCTCACGAACAATACTCACCGAAGCCAAGGCGATGTCTATCGCACGGTGCCGATTCTAAGTCTGCTCTTCCGGTCCGGAGGCCAAAAACAACAGAAATAGCCGATTAAACTACCTCGTCTGCCGGGATTCAAGGTCGACTAAGGCAGATGTAAACACTTTGTCGAGATGCAAAAGAAAGGCAAAGTGAAAGTCGGAAGAAGGGGATCGGAGCGACCGGCGTGGGGGAGCAACGGAGAATCGAAGGGATCGAAGGTGGCTGGATGGCGCGGATTAGTTTGCGCGGCTCCGGTAAGAGGCGAGAGAAGCTAATAGTGGAGCGCATCCAAGGACTAACCAGAGAATCGCATAAGAATGCACAAAAAGAGAGAAGAAGACGAAGCTCGAAGTCGAGGGGAGGGTGGAAGGAAGGGAGAAGAAGAGATGGGGAGACGTTGAGGAGTTTAGTTGGTCGTGGTTGGTGGAGAGCCTCCTCGTTCAGCTTCACTTTCCTTTTTCCACAATTCAATTGTTTTGGCTCTTCTTGCGACTTGTCCTACGCGCTCGCTCTACAGGTCAGCTACGAGTCTATGGTACTTCTACTCGGTACAGCAATCTCTTCCTTCAACCTGGTCTTCAATCTGAAGTTCTACGAGTGGATTCACACAGCCCCATCGATGTCATCGTCGATGCTGAGGATCTCCGGTCTACTCAGCACCGGGGCTCTGGAAAGGATCTGACCAAGATCGATCCATGTCCGGGGCGTCTCGAGTCCCTCGCCAGAAGTTACCATTGTCCCCCTCCCCCTTGAAGGCGAGAGCCTGTCGTTTTTTGGGTTGGTATGCTCGGTGTAGAGCAAGCGTGGAAACCAGCCGACCGCCCCGCATTCTGGTGCGTCATGCCCATTGAAACCTCCAAGGCACAACACACTCGCCAGTCAATGGCTCTTGCAGCACAGTGTGCGATCTTGTCCCCTGCCAGTCTGCAAGGGGAGGAGGGTGCGCTGTTGCTGATCCGAAACCGCGGCGTCAGAACCGGCTTGTGAGTGGTGCGTGCAAGGGATGGATCAGGTACGTGGCCTCGTTCGCGGTCTAGTCCTGGGTTTCAGCCACTCTTTTCAGGGGTCTGTACTTCGTAGCAAACTACTTAGATCTAGATACATGCACTCTGCAGGCAATGTAGTCTCCTGTATATGCTCATTCCAGATCTATCAAGCTCCGGGCTATCCTCGGGCGTTATTTCTGTGCGGAACCTCCGGGACAATGAAGATGAGAAAAGTGGAGCTGCAAATATCTTGTTCGGTCAGAAATCAGGGCAGCTTGTTTATTTCAAGGCTCGCGTGCTCCATATTGTGCAGAGTCTAAATACAGTACATTAGTACATCGTGATAGACCTGGTGGCTGCAAATGCTGGACACGCATCAACTCGATATACTCCATGCAGGGAACACCTCGCCTGTTCTGTTGCCCCGTTGCCCTGCCATGTAACCAATTCGACGATCGAGGCCACTTTCGAGGAGCCAACTCGGAGAGAATTCGGGACTATAATCTGCGTGTTTGTTAATCCTCGCGTGCTGGTAGGCTGCACGTAGATGTCAAATTCCCTATGCGGTTGACAAATGACGCGCAGACAAGCATAAACCTGGATCGCAGAGTAAGTATCAGGGTGTAAAAACCAATCGCCAATTTCTGCACTTCTTTTTCTTGCTGCTCAGCCCTGTGTGCTCATAGCAAATAGTTTTAGGCCAATGGGCTTCCGCGTACATCTGGAATCCACCCGTCCGCATTGCCTCGATGTTAAACTCGGAGGTTTTCTGGCTCGAATTTATTCCAGTCGGACTGAACTGATAATTCTATTGAATCTTATTGTATTAGTTGAAGTGAGACACGCGTAGGAGCAGAATTTTTAGCCTAGTCCTCCAGAAAAGACAACTGAAAGGCGTCCCAATTTCGTGAGGTGTTCCGTGTGAAATATACATGTTGGATGGTAGCATATTCTTATATATACGACAACATCAAAATATCCAGGGCTCCAAATGCAAGGCTGAAGGCCGATTCTGGTACTAAATAGATATACAAATATTTATTGAGCACTGTATAAAGATTGCTTGTGTCTTGCCATATTCAAACATTACTGCATTTCTGCGTTTGAAACTATGATATGCGTCGCGGCCTGAGGCATGCCTACCCGCCATATGTCTGGCGCGGCTCGGACTCGCGTTTTGTCCTCCGCAACCATCTCATTCGGAGCAGCAAATGTTTGCCATTACGCTCTTTTGCTGTCCCCCGAATGAGAGCTTCATGAAATCTACACACCCGGCCTAAAAATCTCGCTCGATCACCCATTCACCATAGAGCTACCTCCAAGCACTCGCGATCATGGCCGACATCATGGAGACCGACCCGTCTTCCGGCTTCCAGTCCTCTGACGACGAGGCGGAAGAAGTCCCAATCGAATCCCTGGTCTCAGGGCGCGCAAAGCGAAGCACGGCCGGAACGCACATGTCCGCCCTGATCGAAGCCGCCGCCGATGACGACCTGTCCCTGCTATTCGAAGAAGTGGAGGACGACAACGAGTTTGCGGGCGAGGCCGAAGGCGCAGAAGACGATGATGACGCCATGGAATCTTCTTCAGATGATGACGACCAAGGGCCGAATGCGACAAATGACTACGAAGGGGAGCAGGAGCTGCAGAAGGCGGAGCGCAAGAAGCGCAGGGCACAGAACGACCTCCGATTCCAGACCTTGCGCAAACGCGTGAAGATCGATCCTACGGCTGTATCCTCCGTTTCAATACCTCCACGCCCGAAGAAGAAGTCGGAACGAGTTTCTTGGATTCCTACGGTTGAAGATGGGCCGACTCGATCGTCGTCGCGAAGACAGACCATGGTTAATAAGGAAAAGACGCATGCACGATTAAAGGATAGCCAGGAAAAGCGCATTCGAATAATCGCAACCATGAAGGAGGCTGAGAAGCGAAAAGCGCACCTCAAACCTAAGGAAATGACTCAGGAGGATCACCTTGAGGAGGCCGCACGAATTGAGCGCCTGAACAGCAAGAGTTTGAATCGATGGGAACAAGCAGAGAGGAGAAAAGCGGACGAAAGACGTGCTAGGATCGAGGCTCTCCAGAATCGTCGTTTGGAGGGACCGGTAATGTCTTACTGGAGTGGATTGGCTACGTGGGCGAACGGTCGTCTTACTCACGTAGGCAAAGCAGAGATCAAGGCGAAGCCAGAGAAGGAGCCTACGAAGAAAAAGAAGTCCGAGAAGGATGAGAAGACACCCGTACCAGGAGCAGCAGCAGGAGTCGCACCAGCACCAGCAGCATCCACGGAGGCAGGCGTTTCACAGGGCACTCCTGGTCCAACGCCATTAAATCCAAACGTTGCTCTGCCAGCTTCATCAATACCCACTGAAGGCGCAAACCCACATACAACTTCCTCGACCGATCCTACTACAACCACTTCGACCGATCCCGCCACAATCAATTCGACTGGTCCTGCTACAACCACTTCGACCGATCCTGCTACAACGTCAAATCAGAATCCGCCCCCGGAGGCTTCAACAGCCGCAGCTCCAGCAGCTCCAGACAGCAATGAGCCAGCCCAGCCAGAGAAACCGTCTGAGCCGGAACAGCCGAATGGAACAGAAGCTGAAAAATCGGGAGAAGCCCCAGAAAAGGCCGAGCAAGCTGCCACGGCTCCTGAGCGCAGGTCCTCTCAAGGGCATCCTCTGCCGACTGTGGAAATCCATACACGCCGAGAGTCTGTGCCTACTGAATCAAATGATGCCGCCAAGGAAAAGCCATCAGAGGCAGCAGACTCCATGGACATAGATACAGAACCCTCAGCGCCCAAAGCCCAGGCAGCACAACCAACTATCGATTCTCCCGCAACTGCCGCAGATAAACCCGCCGAGGCCACATCAGAGCAATCTACACAGGCCAAGCCTACACCGAATATCTCTGACCCTTCAGGGACTGCCACACACTCTGATACATCTGCACCCCCGCCTTTGGTACCTGATACCCCTCAAGCCCCTCACCCTTTAAGCGCACAAACCCCTCAAGCTACTCAGACCACCGAACCCACGCCTCCCGCGCCTGCCGAGAATAATGGCACTGCAGGCGCGGGCCCTGGACCTGAAACTAATCCGCCATCCGGGGTTGGTGAGGCATCCATGCAGCCCGAAGTCCCGCAGCCTCCACCCGTGATCGAGTACACGGGCCGCAATCTAACGATCCTGGAGAACTTCGATGACCGGACCGCTCACTCCAAGAAGTACAGCATGTACTTCAATGCCCGAAAACCGCCGCGGCTTACCAGTATGTATCTCTGATCCATGGCAGCTACGATAAGAAATTGAACTAATTGGCTCAGAAATCTCCTCATCTCTCTGCGTTATCACCTCACTCCCCTCTCGATACCGGGACCCAGAAACATCCCTGCCCTACGCCAATTCCTACGCGTATGGCCAGATCCGCCGAATCATGTCGGAGGGATACATCTGGAGCTCGATGCTAGGCTGTTTCGTCGGACCCGCCGAGACGGCCGCGCGCGGCGTCCCCAATCGATTCCTCGGCAAAGAAGAGAATGAAGAAAGTAAAGCCGCGAGCGAGAAGCCAGCGGCCGAGTCGATGGAGGTTGATTCGTAAACGGGCTGAGCCAGCGAGCCAGCGAGTCGAATGTACTGTACGATATGTCATATAGATACCCATTAGTCAGAGCCAAACAATCTACCGCATCAGCTCATCGGATGTCATCGGCGGCCCACTTGATATCATCGACTGACTTATCGGGTATCTCGTAGAAAACTCTGTCGAGGTGTCAGGCCAAACTCAATTGGTCGGCCGAAGCAGTTGTTCAACGTAATGGAAGAATCTGACAATGGGTTGGTTTCGATAATGCCTCATGAATTTGACCTCATGGGTATTGATATTGCCTCATACAAGATGACTGGCAATGACGATATTGTCTCAAGTCTGCAAAAGTCATCGCCAAGTCTTGTGCGACAGGGCTATCTGTGGCTGCTCGTTCCATGGTCTGGACGTCGAACAGTTGCATTGTTCAGCGCTTAATGTGTGGGCTTCAACAAGTGTATTTGTGTCTATTGCGTGTCTAATTAGCTGTCTATGATTTGTGTACACTCGTAGCTAGCGTAGACAATCGACAGATCAGATCGAGTGACGCAGTTAACGCTGCCACACCTAATGATCCTACAGCACGAGTACAGTACCTGCAGCAAAAGCAATATCCTGATCCTGCAGGCCGATCGCCACAAACTGATCCATGCATTCTCCAGAAGCCTCTATTCATAGAAACCCCAACCAAAGTAAAGACCCACGCTCACAAAGGGAAACATCTCGTCTGATGCGACGCCATCCACCTGGATCCTCCAAAACGGCCGATCCCCACAGATCACCGGCCCACAAATGTTTCTTTTCCTGTGCATCTTGTCATCATATTTTTCTTCATAGTCTCCACATAAACCACCGCCTAGAAGCCCCCTCCAAAGAATTGATGAACGTTCTCGGCCCGCTTATCACACTGTGCTTGGCCAGAAAACCGGGTCCCCCCATCGACGCGAAACAGACCTAACGGAAGATCGACGATTAGGACAGCAGTGGTGCCTAGCGTGCTCGAGAACAAGGAAGTCAGCGTGCGCAGGCCAGGCCTAGAATCGAGCGCGAGACATTTGCGCTCGACGTGTCAAGGAGGTGTCACTGGCGGGGGTCCCACCGTACCTGGGGTTCGAGAGCGACGCTCTGGGTGCTGGTGGCATCCACCTCTCCACTACTCCGTAGAGTGTCTGCGAATAGTAGCAGTGGCCCTGGTTCTAGGCTAAGGTTTACGGTGAATAGGGTACGAATCCGCCAGGGTATTGTGAAACTATGCATTTGTTGCATCACTTTGCTGGATGAGGCATGATGTGATGTGGCGTAAGGATAGAGTTCTGGGCGCTAGATGAGGGTGAAGGCGTTGAGCACGCCAGATCCGACCCCTCCGGAGATACGAAGCAGGGAAGTGTGCAGAACTAGAACTTAGAACTGAGAACAGCAGGGTCTGTGCCTCTGCTATCTGGGTCTACTATCTGGGTCTACGCATGGGTTACTCCGTACGCATGGGGTGAATAGACACTACAGTAAAAAGACTGTAGGAACAGTAGGAACTGAGGAATAGACAAAAATAGCGAACAGCGGCAATATCAAAGGATGGGGACGCTGTTTGCGGTTGAGTCACGACAGTTCCATTGCGCGGCCGTGGAAAGAGTGGAGACGGATCGTCCCAGTCTAGAACGTGAGGGTGTGCTTCCCGGTTCCTTGTACTTGTATTTAGAGGACCCCGCGGCCTGTTCCTAAAGATGAAAAGAAAGTTAGCCTGTTTATTATTTACTACTCTTTACAAGTACTCTTACCCCGTCCCTTTATCACAATCTTTGAATGAAACTATCCTGTTTGTCTTTGGTATGTTGGCTTATCTCCCCGCCAAGATAAGACGTGATGACCCCTGCTAACGCCTCTTATCAGCGCGACTGAAAAGGAAAAACCTGCCCATTTTCCAGTCTGCACGAGCCCGAAATTCCTTTTATTCCCTCGTAACACAAGATAAGATAGTGAGGCATTTGGCTTCACCGCCATCCTCATGACTCAACCCTCGCATCGTCGTCGTCCTTCTTCTCCCCATGCAAAGCCCAAGGCCTCCCGTCCCATCTTACACCGCAGAGGCACTTCGGCCGTGAACCTGTCCATCTCAAAGCTGGGCCGTGGTCACTCAAGGGCTGCGAGCAAGGAAAAGGAGGACGACGAATTCGACATGTCGGCCAGTTTCCTCAACTTCTGGTATGTCTCAGACAGATCTCATGCTATATTTACCCTTATCACCATCCTGCAGGGGCACGGCATGCTGGGCCGTGCGGCTGTGCTTATCACTCATCAATGTCAGGATAAATAGCTAACACACCCCAGTGCTATGTGCGAAAAGCAAATCACTACTCCTAATAACGCTCTACTATACTGTAGCGAAAGGTACGTTCCAGGAGCTGATCTACATTCCCAATCTCCGATCTCAATTGCCCAATTCAACTCGAGGTCAATTGAGCACGCGACATGGAATTATATACTAACACCACCCAGCTGCCGCCGCAAAGACTCCTGCAAACCTCTCTCCGCCTCTCTCCCATCAGTCACAAACATCTCTTCTATGACCGCAACCTCTCCACCTACATCTCCACCACTCTCTCCCCGAACAATCGTCGCCCCAATGACTCCCACACGCCCAATCCCCGCCATCAGGATACCCACAGAGATGCACGATGCCAAAGTAGATCTCGACCCCACAGAGTGGAAGCCCGTAATATCCACCCGCGGCACCTCGCTCGCCTCCTCCGACGCCTGGGCCTACCTCTCCCAGTTCCACGGCGGCGACAGCATGCTCCTCCGCCGGCCCTCTCGAAGCGCAACGAGCCTTCCTGCTCTCGCGCACGAAGACCGCGTGCCTTCTCTCACGCACACGCCTTCTACCGCTGCGTCCTCCTTCAGCAGTACCGCTTCCGAGGATCTAGTCTCGATGTTCGAGAACGAGAAGCGCCCGCTGCCAGCTCGTCACCACTCGTACTTCTCTGCGCCCAAGAGCGTGGAGCTGGTTGTGCCGCATGTAGCTGAGGATGGAGTCGTTGCGCTCCAGGAGGCGTGGACGAGCAAGAAGAGTGCGCCGATTAGCATGTCCAGGGCCGCGGGACGGTCTGACGTTCGTGTTTAGAGTAAATATAGAGGATCTCAGATCTGTTGCTCTACACATTTGGGTTTGGTTTGGTTTGGTTTTGTTAGCCTCTGAGCGAGGGGTTACGATTGATGGATTGCTGGGTTGGGTTCAATTTCATCTTCTCATGTTGTGCTTGATAGCGAATAGACTTTAATTATCTCAAGAAGCTTATTACATGATTACTTTACGTGACTTCGATCTGAAAACCTTATCGCTGTAGATAGCATGTGATCTCGATCTTAGGCTGTGTTACAAGTACTTGCTACTACGCGATTATCGACAGAACGCACATGTGAACATTGATAGAATAGAAAGAACATACCTAATGGCGAAATCACGACGTGAATACAAGAAGATAAAATACACCCAAGAAAGAGAAGGTACCACCAAAAACAAACTTCAACCAACATCATACATCCACTTAAGCTCCCAAACTCTCAACCTAACTTGAACCAACTCCTCCCCGAAAAACCCCTTCCATCCCCCTTCTCAGATCTAAAAATCCGGCGAAGTAAAGCAACAAGACCAACACCCCTGTCCGGCCTGATACAGCGGCGATGTCTAAAAAAAATCCCGTTAGCCCTAACTCCAATTCCAAAAGAAAACGAAAACGAAAACGAGTCACTTACATAGGGCGCCTGGCACTTCGCCTCCTCCTTACTGGCATAACAAGTTCCTAAACAGAACGAGTTGCCCAGATCGGCCCCATGCGTCTGCTTCTCACCGTTCACCGGCGCGACAATCTCGCCCGGTGCCATCGAGTCAACGGGCGCGATACCGCCGCTCGGAATGTTAGAGCCCATGATATCATCAGCATCCTCATCAGAGCTTCGAGGCGCGCTGGAAGGTGTAGAAGGCGAAGCGGGATTGAATGCCCCGCTTGGCATAGAAGGAGGAGCAGCCTGCTCTGATCCATGAACAGGGGCGCTAGAAGGCGTAGAAGGGGAAGCAGGATCGAAGGCTCCTACCGGCATTGAGGGAGGAGCAGCTTCTTCGTATCCTTCAACGGGTGAGCCGTCATGGGAGATATTCTCCTCATTCCCATTTCCACCCGTATAGCCACCCGGCTTGCTGGAAGCACCATTAAAGCTCTTCACGCCGGGGATGGACTCAATACCCGCCGGAACAGGGAAACCCTCTTTAGGATGCGGCTTCTGCATTCCATGTGCGTTATTCGCGATATGTCCCACGCCATTACTCTTTTGGCTGTTTATCAATGGGTGGGAGGGCATTGCTGAGACTGAAGCAGAGGCAGATGCAGACATAGAGTAGGCCATTGAGTAAGAGGCTGAGACAGAGAAGGACTTGTGGTAGCCCCAGACTGAGCTCGAGGGCTTAGCTTTGGGAGTCATGTAGTAGTGCTGGTAGAGCATTGCGTTGTAGGATGCCGAGGCGGAGGCTGAGCCAGCCATTGGGGTTGGCGAGGGAGTACTGGATGGGGATGGGGATGGGGTTGGTTGGAAGGGGTTTACGGAGGGTGCGTAGCCGTATGCTGCGGGCATTAGTTCGGCGGAGCCTGAAGAGGCTAGGAGGGCCGTTATGGCGAAGATGGCGTAGTGCATCTTGATGCTCGGGTTGCTGGATTGGTTAGGGGTTGGCGATGGCGATGGCAATGGCGGTGTTGCTTGTCGAGGGGAAGTGGCTAATGGTCGTTGTTGATAATTTCAATAACGCGTTCTCAAGGGGTTGTTTTTGTTGTCTTTGTTGTTTGAAGCTGGGTTATGCATTTTTGGATGCGCGATCTGGAATGCGGGTTTGTATACATCGCGGTTGGGCAGCGGATGGAATGGATCAAAGAGGCGTCTAGTGAGATGGATGCATGTAGTTGGAGATAGCTCCTAGTCACGAAGCTCCAGCTTGTAGATAGAATAATTAGGATAGTGATATGCCGAGAATTGCATTTTCATATGCGTGCACCGAGGATTTCGCTGGGTGTTGTTGCACTCCACCCCTCGACGCCATGCTGTGAATGTTGTTGGGCGAGGGTTGCTGGGATCTGAAGCCGCAATTGGATCTGGCACAGTGGGTCTAGCACAGTATTAACTGACGCAGTTTAGTGAAAGATTGGCGAAAGATCTGTTGGCTCTGGGGCCCGGGAGGTAGTGTGACAGCCAGTGGATGTAGGCAAGCCTTAGATTTGGCTCCCAACCTATTCGGTGTTGACACCTTCCGAGGTTGATAGACCCACATTGCAGTTTATATTGGGACAGTATGAAATTAATTTTGAACCATTGATTTCAATTACTATAATTATTATGCGGTATTAGACACAGTACTCGTTATATTGATGTTGTTATTGGTTAATATTGTACGCATTATTTTGGCGGTGCTGTCGCGTGCAATGAGGAGCCCTGAAGTCTCCGAAAGCCCTTCGGGTTGTAGATAGAATTAGGTGTGAGACTACAGATGTCACGTTAGTATCGGAAGAGCCTGTTGTTTGCTACAGTGGAGCAACCAGGGAATATCTTCGAGGTCGCGCGTCGTGGATATCGGCCCCTCGACTATAGCCCCGTCAGCGCTGGCCCTTATTAGCTCCGTATAGCCTAGTCTCGGCGTAAGTTCGCTGAGGAGGATTCATTAATTAGAATATCGGGGTGCCAGCGGGAATTGCACGAGTATAATATTTGTGAACACGTCAAGTCACCTTCGCTGCCGTGCGAGCGCCTCTGTGCTTGGACTATGATGGCCAGCAACGGTAACTGGACGGAGCTTTTTCCCGTCCTTTTTTGCCTCCAGCTCTGATACCCACCACAGGCCACCCCCATAGCCAATGTAACAAGCCCCCTGGTGAACTGTCTTTCACGTCCCATAGGCTTCTGCTAGCGCTGGACAACCCCGGTGGCTAAAAATGAGTGGCTTAAAATGGCGTATCGGTGGCGCTTGCCTGTCGCATAAAGAACGTGATGTCTCCATAGTGTGCAACATGTGCTTGACCACAGCTCTTGCTCTTCCCACCTGTTCATTATCCCCATGGAAAGGAAATGGAAACGGAAGTCTCGACCCCCAGTATGCAAATTTGAGGGAGTGGGCAGTTGCCCTGTCACAAAGAGCATGTTTCTGTCGGGCTGTACTTGCAGCGTGCAGGCGCGAACCTCCTGATTCAACAGCACCAGCTCTTGTCTCGAGGGGAGCCGCCCGGGAAAAGAAACCGCTCGCTGGGTCGAAGGGTATCTTTTCCCTGATCAACAGAGACCCATCATTCGGCCCGAATGGTCCCCTTGAGAGCCACAGCATAAGACGTGCCGTCTCCCTTTCGGCCATATACTCAACGCAACTGCTCTGAAACCTGCAGCCATGCTCAAGGTCAGCAGTGCCGGGCAGTGAGGCCCGACTTAGCACATATTTTGAAAGATTTCTTTCTGTTCACCCAAGCTGGAGTCTGCGTGTCAATGTGACGCTTGTTTAGGAAGGCATCGAGTGGAGCCGAGCCCCCAATAGCCTCGCCAGGAATACTTTTCCATGCCCGAAGCCAATCGACGCCACAGGGAGGGTTCATCTAAGGGCTCTTCCGTCTAGTCATCACCCTTCATGGCGTGAAGCAATCCGACTTATGATGGGGCTGGACAGGAGCCCATGGCAGGACCGCCGTCTCCCCGATGCTTACTTGCTTGGCTTTTGAACGAAGTCTATGCAATCTTCGGATGGATGTAGATCCTGCCAAGGATCGTAAGAGATTTCGTCTTCGTCCTTGTCAGCTCATAAGGAGTCTCTATCCCAGAACGACTTGGTCGGATGGACCTGACTTCGGTACTTGGCTCCAGGCGTGACTGATGACACGAGCAACAAGATTAAACAGTTTCGAGCCAAATGGATGGCATGTTGACCAAGCAGAGAACAGCAACCCAGACCAGCTAACCAACAGGATCACAAGCATACCTTGCCGACCGTCTGACGATATAAGAAAAGTACCTCTAATTAACATCACCATATCGCCAGCATAGCCAACGGAGAAGACCGTGTCCGCGATTTTTCACCCACCGTATTTGAAGGACGTCGCGACATCCTCCCTCTTCGACCAGCGCCCCAGATCCATCACGAGCATCTCACGAGAAATCAAGACCACAATGATACCGTCGCGAATCCGTACCTGATGACATGCCGCACGGGGTGCTGCGAGAACCAACACTCACCCAGGACATCTCGATCTCACCGACCGTGCCTCGAGTGGTTGAGAATTCGGCCAGCCCTGTCGCCAGAGCCAGCAGCCACAGCAAGTCTAACTGATGTTCTTGATACTCTTGATCATCCGTTCCAAAGTCCATCAGACATCAAAATTTGATCCTCGGATTATGTCACGAACCATCTCGATGGCGGCTTGCAAACACGTTGCTCTTCTGGGGATACTGGGCAAATATGCTTATTGATCAACGTTCGCTAGTCCAACTGTTTCCATCGCCAAGCTATGGTCACAGGCTGTCAAAGGATGTGAGCAGCTTCACCAAATGTGAAATCTGACACCGAACGGACCAGGAGTGAAGAAGACCAGGGCACATGTACGGGGCATGTCGAAAACTATGGCGTCGTGCGTACATTTGGCTGCATCAGACAGTTACAAAAGACTCGATGACGACAGATTTATCCTCCACTGGTACTGGTCGAAAGGCTATGGCTTCGAAATCGCGGGTCGGGGGTCTGATGGTACACCAGACGTTGCTAGTCGACAAATAGGGTCTCATAGGGGGATGATGGAAGGAGGATCTTTTTTCATCACTGAGGCTCCAGAGCTGTGTTAGCACCATGGGGCCGGCGGCCTTAATTCGTCAGGGCGAGTCACCTATTACTTGTCTGTTGGCTGAGCCCCTGCAAGACCTTCGGTTCCTCAGAACAGCCTTCCAAACGCCTTCTGCTTCGATATCGTACTCGGATTCGCCTTCTGACTTTCCAAGACAGTGTTCACTATGATTGAAACGTATGCTGAAGGATCTCAGCTGCTCCAGAAGCCCTGATGGATGGCCAGATCGAAAGCGCCTAAGGGTGGCGATGGCCGAGTCTGTTCGCCTATTACCCTGCAGGGCCATCGTCGATCATGACACCCTTTCGATAACCAATTTATGAGATAGGAAGGAGGGTACCGGCAGTACGTGCCTGGCAAATCGTTTTCAAGGTGGTGGTCATGACCAAAGGGAAGGGAGAGGTGGAAACCGGTGCTGCGAGATGAAGTCAATATTAAAACAGCGAGAGTTGTTCATCAGCCAACCAAACACGGGCATTGAACTCGGGAGAAAAGTCATTGTGGAGACAGCTTCTGTTGAAGGATCCATTCATATTTAACAAGTCAACTCAGAGGACCCAAATTGACAGAAACCAGGGGAATATGTGCAGACGTGTTTTACCCGAGCCTGGCAATAGCAGCTCCAGTAGGGTCTTGACGCTGGCCCAATGAGAATCCCGCGGCTAATTACAGACCAACATTCTAGTCGTCCACTGGCTGCAATGTCTACGATCATTACTTTGCTATGGTCTTTCCCCTGACCTCGATCCCGGGGTAGAGAGGGTCCTCATTAACGATGTTCCCTGGTGTCCATCCATCCGCTGCCCTGACCAAGGCTAGATCACATACGCCTCCAATCGGATCCGCAATTGGTCTGGACATCTTTTCCGCCCCGAACAAGAGCATATCATTTGTGAGCCACCAACGACCATAGTTGAACAGGAGACCTCGTCAATATGCTTGCACAAGCCAAAGCCAGCCCTCTTCAAGCTGTGGCCAAGATACAGAGATCCGTAGGATCCTGTTAGAGGA
This sequence comes from Tympanopsis confertula, assembly GCA_026745395.1. Taxonomy (NCBI): domain Eukaryota; kingdom Fungi; phylum Ascomycota; class Sordariomycetes; order Coronophorales; family Scortechiniaceae; genus Tympanopsis; species Tympanopsis confertula. The sequence continues at coordinate 52,454 of JAOYNU010064873.1, read as the reverse complement.
CATGTACGCCCGCGCCATTGGAACACGGCGACAGTCCACGAGCTGCCATGCGATTCGCAAACCGCGATGGGCAACGTTACTAGATTGGGCGGGAGAGAGTAACCGGGAGTTCAGGACCCATCCTCTTTAAACTTGTTTCCCCCTCCTTGCGACATCTTTTTCGCATCATTCCCCATCTCGAACCAGGTGCCCTGTGGGCCTCGGACCAGGACCCTCTTTTAGTTTCGCCTCCTAGCAGAATAAGATCAAGAAAGTATGGCCGACCGAATCTACTCTTTGCACACTCCCCCGCGGCCTTGTTGTGGCCCGCTACGTTCTCTATCTTTTCCATAGCCTTTCTGTTCTCCTTGTACTGCGTTCTTTGTGCTTAGTCCATTACTTTCCCGCTCCAGGCCTGACTGACTGCTTCGGCGCCAAAGGCGTGAGTTGGCAGTCAGTTGGAATGGTGTTTTTTTCTGTTTTCATCGGCAGATTTGTTGGCAATCTGTGAGTACTGACAGTCCAAGCCATCGACAGCATGTCAAGCCGTACTCCTGCCAACGGGGGGACCCCTGCCTCGGGCAACAACGGTGGTAGCAGCAACGACAGTCGTCAGAGACAGCTAGCATCGCCTGTGGCCACCACACCAAGGTACGCAACAAACAGTTTCTTCTCGCCTTTGGCCTGTTTGGCTTTTCTCAATCTCTCCTTTTCGTCTCTTCTCCTGTTCTTCAGTCCCTTTCTACTTCAAGAACCTGAGGACAGGACATCCACTTCGATGACCACAGGCTGAACCCAACCCCTCGACTGGTCTCTGTAGCAGCAGCAATGGCGCCGATCTAGACGAATATGCCCGCAACCCGAACCCCGAAATGGCCTACTACCATTCTTTTCTCAGCAAACTCCTGAACCTCATTTCGAACGGCGGAGAACAAGCAGTGGCCCGTGTCATCTCTGTTATCCGTTCGGGCGCCACGCACAGCGAAATTCTCGATGTGATTGACCAGGTATCCGAAGGCAGCAGCAGCCGCTCCAATGGCGACAGCAACTCAGGATCCCAGGGCCACAGCGCTTGACGTCGCGCAGACACATCCATCAGGTCTTCCCAAGAGGCGTGCGAGGAGCTTGGCTTCAGCAGTGAGACGCATGTGCGCCACAGCAAAGCGACCCAGTAGCCTTTTCGCTTGGGTTATGTTTGTGATGTCTGGGATACGAAGACTTGCGAAGTTTGCGAATCGCAGGGTCAGAGTTGGTGTAACCAGGTGGCTCCTGGTTGGCCACTCAATCTTTGATTGGCTTGATGATCTGTCGAAGAGCTAAGCATTATTGAGTCGCAGATGATATATTGACGATTGATGATTTACTCCCTTAGGTAGACTGCAAAAAAAATCTGGTTGGTTTGATTTCTGTAATTTGTTCCTCCACGTGCGGTTGGAGCGGTTAATCCCAGTATAAAACCCGGTGGCAAAAACGAAAGACCCCGAAGCTAGACGAAAACAAGCCAGGGGCCCTTCTCATGTGTAAACACTGCTTCGTTTAAAGCTGGAAAAATAAGGATAGCGAGAACAAGAAGCAGAGGAAGACTGGGGGTGTGGACTGGAGGTGTTACGGGACGTGCGACAGATTCGCCCCCTGATATCATCGCTGATGTCGCGGTTTAACGCACGCTACTTGACAAAGTGACGTCGGGAACCTAAAAAATGCGGAGAACTACTTAGATGCTCTCGTCGAATGGCTTTCGTCCCTTTTATGCATCATGCGGACCTCCAATGGGCGCATCAGAGTGCTATTTGAGAACGTACCGAACAATGTATCACGATCAGTCGCAAGACAAACAAAGTAAGTTCGAAAGCAGGCCCCAAAATAAGTATATTTTGCAAAGCTGACCGCGACCACAGAGAACAAACGACAGGTATTCACCTCCTATCTTCGAAGCTCGAGCCTCAAGAGCTAGCAGTCGTACCTGAGGACAGCGATAGAAGCAAGAAGAAACAAAGCCCCAGCCGCTGCTTTTTATCAACCCATAAAGAACCTCAGTAATACAGCCTGGGTCTAATACACAACCCAAAACGGCCAAGCGGAGCGGCCCTGTGGGCTGGCACGGATTCTATCTCCGTGTAGCCGGAGCAATAGCACCACAGGTTGGACGACTGTGGGTACGTACAGGCCCTGCATTGCCGCCCTAGGCCCTTCTCTCCTGTTAGGGCTCTTTTCGTCGAGTGGCAGGGTCAGATCCTCGTGCCAGCGATTGCCATGCCTCGAGAAGTGTCCAGGGTCGAGTCCAGGTTCGAGTCTTGCGTGCATTAGGGGGAGCATACCACTGGTCTGAGCCTCGAGCCGATGGACATACCCCCTTGATGAATACTGTACAGGGTACGAAAGAGGGTACCGTCCTGGTTTTCCCCTTCGACAGCGAACAGACGCAGGTTCTTTGGTTTTTATCCCCCATATCACTCACGCATAGGCTATGCACTGGCCTGAAGACTGAGACTTACCCTGAGAGCACATAATCGCAGAAGGAAGATGCTACTAATCATCTCAGCGGTTGGAGGGCCTGACACTAGCTTTTGACCCCATCGAACACCGATCCTGAATCCCTCGATCCCAGCACAACACGCGACTTCCAGTTCCCAAAGCCCAGAAACAAAATCTACGAGGCACCAACCATGTCCGAATGAGAAAGTCGACAACTTAAGGGCAGGGGAAGGGAAGGGACCAGTAACCCCAGCGCGTCTCGTAACACATTCTTCACCCTAACCACCATCACGACTCGAACTCGCCACCAGCATCTCATACCAGACCATCAACAGAGACAAGAAGTACATAAACCCCATATTCCGCCTCGATGGCTGAAAGCTTGCATCTCAAAACCCTTCACCAGAATCGAGCTTGCGAGGTTAAACCGTTGCAAGCGGATGATAACTCCGCAGCGAGCTTTAGCTCATCTCGAAATTTCGCCACCCGTCCTACCAGAAGCCATATACATCAGGTACCTCCGGAGGATACATGAGGCGTGACTAGTCTTACATTTGTCTTCAGGCTGGAATTAGGGTTTGGAGTTTGCATGCTGAGTTCTACAATCCCACGGGACGTATTTGAGTAGGGGTCGGGCTGCTGTCCTACCCTCTATGCAGGGCTGGATATTACTTCTGGCAATTTGAGGAGACTTGTGTGGAGGGCTAGCAGGTCACGATGTGAAGTTGTTTGGTTAGTCATTCTGCCGGGATCATACTAGCAGTAGCTAGGGTTATATAAGGCGAGATGAGTTCGATAGGATCGAGGAATACAGACCCACATGGCAATACGATCTATTCCTTGAGTGAAGTATCATGGGATAGATCGACATGTAGAGCCATAATAGAATGAGGCTGACTCGACTATGATGGGACAAGTAGAAAGTGCAGTTAATCTAAACAAGTCTTCATTTTCATTGACATAAGAGCTATGAAACCAATCCGCCCATCCGTCCGAGCATATGCAATCGTACGTACTCATAACTACATTTTTTGGAATCTATGGTGTGCAACGACCAGTGAAACGCGGGTACAGCGAGCAGTCACGCACAGTGTACCGGGCACACAGCCAGGCGAGGAAACGCTCCAAACCAAGACCGTAACCGCCGTGTGGGGAAGTACCATACCTGTAATTCATTAGTACCTTATAACAAGATTAGAGTAAATATTCACTTACTTGCGCTGGTCAGTGTACCAGTAGTAAGGCTTGGGGTCCATGCCCTCGTGCTTGTAAGCGTTCATCAACTCGTCCCAGTCGTCCATTCTCATACTTCCGCCGACGATTTCACCGACGCCGGGCATCAGCACGTCGACACTCTCGGTGACGCGGCGGTCACTGTCGTCCTTCTTCATGTAGAAGGCCTTGATCTCGGCCGGGAAGTGAGTAAGGAAGATGGGCTGGTTGATGATATCGGTCATCTTGCGCTCAGCAGCCTCGGCGATGTCATCGCCGAACTTGTGGGGCTCGCCCTCCTCGTTGGGGATTTCGTGCTTGACGAGCCAGTCAATTGCGTCAGAGTACTTCATGCGGAGGAATGGCCGCGAAGGTGGCTTGAAGTCTGGGTTCAGCTTGTTGATGTGCTCGGCAATCTCGGGCTCGGCGAGGGTAAGGTCGATGACACGGCAAATCATGTTCTCGAGGTGGTCGAGCAGATCGGTGAATGCGATGAAGTCCAGCTCGGCTTCGATGTGAGTGTACTCGGACAAGTGGCGACGAGTGAGAGACTTCTCAGCACGGAAAGATGGGCAGACACAGAAGACATCGCCCAGCGAGGGGAGACAGGTCTCGAGGTAGAGCTGGGAGGACTGGGTAAGGTAGGCGTTCTCGCCGTAGTAGTCGAAGCCGAACAGGGTGCTGCCACCTTCGACCTGGGTCTGAACCATGGCAGGTGGGGTCACTTCGAGCATGCGGTGCTCCTCGAAGGACTTGCGGAAAGCGCGCAAAGTGGCAGCGCGGACCTTCATGACGGCGGAAGAGGTCTCTCCACGCAGCACGAGGTGACGGTTGTCGAGCAGGGTCTGAGGGTCGGCGTCTTGCGACACACGGTTGGTGATGGCTTCCTTGTCACCGGCAGCGCGGCCGATGATAGTGAAGAAGTCTGCGTGCAGCTCACGGTTGTTGGGAGCATGCTGCTTGGGTGGTACTGAGCGCATCTCACCGTGGATGGCGATAGAAGTCTCAAGAGTCAAGGTCAAGATATCGTAGGTCTTGGCCAGGTTACCAGTCAAGATGACCTGGAGGTATCCATATCCGTCGGCAAGAGTCAGGAAGACGTAGTCCTTCTGAGCACGCATACGGTGCACACGACCAAGGACGCGAACACGGGTGCCGGGGGCATCAGATTCGGGGGAGCGCAACTTGACGACCTCGGGGTCGGTGGTGTCGAGACGAATACGGACAGGCTTAGCCAACGAAGTGTCCTCGGTGATCACAACCTTCTTTGCCTCCTCCAGCACCAACTGACGCTTGTCCGCCTCAGCCTTCTCGCGGATCGCCAACTCGTGTTCCTTAGCGGCCTTCTTCTTGCGCTGCTCCCACAGGTTGGTAGCCTTCTTCATGGCGGACTTAGTGGCAGCCTTCCACTCGAGCTTTGCGGCAGGATCGACATCTTCACCGGGCGCATCGGTCTTGGACTTGCGAGTCAAGTACTGAATACCCTCGGTGGTGGGTTCGTGGTGAACGAGAGCGTGGACGAGGGTCTTGTAGGGCGCGGATTCGGTACCGGTCGCAGTAGCGTCGTCGAGGCCGACGTCCTCGTCAATATAGATTGAGGGGGCCATTTTGTGAAAGCCAATTGAGGATATAAGCGTGTTGGTTAAAGAGGGACCTAAAGGTGGGATAGCCCGCATTAATAGATTGTCTCGCATTGTGAGTCATCGAGAGATAAGAGCAGAGCGCATGCCTCGAGACTGCAGCAAGGGTTGCGCGCCATACCTAGCTCAAAGACAAGAGTCAATATCACCACAGAAATCAATGGCGACCAGCGGCCCTGAGTTTGTAGAATCGCACACGTCGGGAAAGCGGCGGAGGGGTAAATTTTGGTCTCCCACCTTAATGCCTGAGGCAGATATGGATATACTCTATCGGCTTGCCATCATCGAACAAAGGAGCATTTGCCAACGTGCAATGGATTTGCTAAATTTTTTGATTCTCGCATTATATGCCGATGCTCACTGATAGACCAATTTCTCAATATATCGCCGTCGTTATATATTCGTCACGTGCATCGCCGACGATGTCACGACCTCGGGATGATAGGAATGAGCATCCAGAGATTTCTTTCAATACATGCTATCGATGGCCTAATAAAACACATTCATGACTTTCTAGGATATCTCACTCCAAATTTTCAAAGCACGGGCTACTTACTGAGTAAATTCGCCCTCAATTGTTCAGGCGAAATACGAGACTTAGCACGCACGGATCTTCGGATTTGCTTTTTAGCAGCGGCTGGGGACTGGGGCTAGCGTGAACCCTTAAATGTCTAGGCGAAGGGTTATTTCCTCTTGGGAAAAGGGCGAGATGCCTTTGAGATACAACTGGCCATATCAGCGAAGTCTGCGTTGTCACATATGGGATGATACCCCGGTCAGGATGTTCACGCCACAACCTTGGAGTATAATCGACCAAGCAGCTTGACGGTTCGACACTTATTTTAGCGGCCATCAAGACCTCAGTTAATTCAGCGCAATTAAAAGGACAAGGGCCAAATCTCAAGGACTAGCACCGCCTGTGGATATGTCGGGAGAGGAAATTGCCACTGTTCTAAGTTTGACCTGGCTCTTATCGCGTTTATCGTGGATATCCAGAGTACTTTATATGCAAGCAATACAATATCTTGCCCAACTCGGTCCTATTCATCATAGCAACATTTGAAGGCAGCATTGCTTGTCCCGGTATCGTCGTACTGGGCTATCTTAAATGGAATGAATATTGTCTTTTATCGTGATGGATCAATATGAGTGTTGGATTTGACCTAGAAAATATGATGTCCCTTCCACCCATGCTATGATTTACAGAGTGTAGCGTGGGCTTGCGAATAATAATACGCACCGATTTGCTATAAAGCTACTGACTGAGGAAGCTCCTCGCCTCGTTTGCCTCGGACTCAGCAGCTACATAACAATATTATTGAAGATACCTGTCCCCGTAATTCAGCACTTAGGACGCAACTATTTCCACGCTATGAATGGCACAAGTGTTTATATGCAAAGCGGTCCTATCATACTGTCAATTATGAAAAGTACAATGCCTTGAATAGCGCTGAGTGTTTTATTCACTAGGGGTCAAGATGACAACAATCGCAAAACTTCTCCAATTATTTACAGCATGGTAGTTTTCGGGATTATTGGCTAATATTTGCAAGGTATGATAGTCTGGAGTCTTCTATCCTCCTACTGCTCGTGAATGATCTGAAGACCATAATCATCATCATAATATTGTGGGATTGAGAAATGCCGAAGTGGACGCGCTCGAAGCGAATCCACGGTACGATGCACGATGACGCAGGCTTAATTATATTTACGGCGACATAAAGTATTTGCCTCGGCTTTGGATAATCGAAAATTAGAATAGAATTAATTCATTCCCATATTTAAATAAAAATGATTCTATCTTATAGTAGCACCAATAGTAGCAGTATTGAGGGTCTTCCGAACCGCGCAGGCGTTCCACGGGGCAGCTCTGCAGGAGCCACGGAACTCCGAATCTGGGGCAATTACTTTGTTTTCTCGATCTCGCCAGGGGTAAGCGCTTCAGGTCAAAGCCCACCAATCCTCTATCTACGGAGTATGTGTATTCCATACGCATGGAGAAAGGAAGCGCCCCGGACTCAGTTCGTGCGAAATGACGCTCCATGTGGGTTAGTCTGCCCCTTTAACGCTCCCTAAAACTCCTCCCCTTTTATCCCATGGGAACCATCTCCACCAGGGATCACCTCCCCTTTCTCCTTTCCACCCCTCTCCTTCTTCCTTCTTTCTTCGAAGCTCCTGCGCCTTGGAGACTTTCGGCTTTGTCGTTCTCTGTATGTGAAAAAAGCAACTCCCTCGTGCCCGCGCTTCTCCATCTGCCCCTTTTCCCAACCCCTCCGGCTTCTTCAGCCTTGTCTCCCGTCTGGCGTCCCTGCGAACCCACTTATCCCCTTTTAGCTAATGACTTTTTTCTCGCAGACCTTCGTGCCCTCGGTATCTCCGTTTGGAGTGCTGCACATGAGTTTATTCGTATATACCGTGTGACATTCCCTTCCAGAAAAAAGGTCTAGCCGCAGGTTCGCTCTCCCATCCCTCCTGGCCCCAATCCCCGGGATGCACATTCCAATTGACATTGTGCCCTTCTAGACACGTCTCTCGTTTGAAGAACTCTTCTCTTTCCCCCCTGCGCGCCGAACCTTCTTTTTCCCGAGTCGTCGCCTTTGTTTCCATAAAGTCTCCTGGATGCTGTTCTGATACCTCGGTTCCTCGACGGGCTTCCTCATATCCAGCCCCTGGTTTGGTTCTATCCTAAACCCCCTGAGGATCTAACAAGCTCTCTGGGTCTCTTTGCTATCTCGCCATGCAAAACTCGGATGCTTCAGGTAGCACGCGCTTGGTACCCCCTAAATATAATCTGCACGCCGACACCGGTTTCTCCCACGGCGCCTACAATTCCAATCACAACCCGCAGGGTTTCTCGAACCGTTCTCGACGCGCCAACATCCCCGCGATCAACACTGCCGCTGCAGGCCAAACCGCTGACATGGCTGCCGGGGCCGGTTACGATATGAATTTCACCCCTCTTCTTCCCTCACAGTTGTTGGTCGGCAGTCCCTTCCAGCCTGGTACTCCATCTGCATTTGCATCACCCCAGTTCGCGAACTTTGGAGGCTTCCCGCCAGTCAATCCCAATGGACATGGTCAGAACTCGCAGAACCAGCTTGGAAGCCCGACACAGGGCATGCAGAGCCTCCACAGCTCAGGCATGTACCCGGGAATGATCTCTACCGATGGACTGGGTGGATCTCAGATGATGGGCCCGCAATCGCCAATTAATGGTATGGGTGGTTTGAATGGTGCTGCTCTTGGAAGCCCTGCGGCCTCTGTGTCCCCAGGAATGTTGTCAGGAACCAGCCGTACCGTGTACTTAGGAAATATTCCCGCTGAAACAAGCGCCGAGGAGATCCTGAACCACGTACGAAGCGGACAGATTGAGTCTGTTCGCCTGCTGCCTGACAAGAACTGCGCGTTCATCTCTTTCTTGGACAGCAGCTCGGCAACTCACTTCCACTCTGATGCTATCTTGAAGAAGCTGGCAATCAAGGGAAATGACATCAAGGTTGGCTGGGGTAAGCCATCTCAGGTACCTACCTCGGTTGCGTTGGCCGTTCAACAGTCTGGTGCATCCCGCAATGTTTACCTTGGAAACCTTGCGGAGGAGAGCTCGGAGGATGATTTACGCGAGGAATTGGGCAAATTTGGACCTATTGATACCGTCAAGATCGTCAAGGAGAAAGCAATTGGATTTGTGCACTTCTTGTCAATCAGCAACGCTATGAAGGCGGTCACTCAGCTCCCCCAGGAGCCACAATGGCAAGCTCCTAAGCGTGTCTTCTACGGAAAGGACCGCTGCGCCTATGTCTCCAAGACTCAGCAACAAAATGCGGCTCAGTTCCTCGGTATTGCACCTGGTTACGCCCATGTGCTTAACTCAGCAGACCGGGACTTAATCTCCAATGCGCTCGCCCAGCAATCAGTTGCTGCGGCTGCTGTGGCAACTACAGCTGGAGGAGTCAACAACTTGGGTAACCGAACTATTTACCTCGGAAACATTCACCCCGAGACTACCATTGAGGAGATCTGTAATGTGGTGCGAGGCGGTCTGCTTCACCACATTCGATACATCCCCGACAAGCACATTTGCTTCGTCACTTTCATCGACCCTACCTCGGCTGCTTCATTTTACGCCCTTAGCAACCTGCAAGGACTGATGATTCACAACCGCCGACTGAAGATCGGTTGGGGCAAGCACTCTGGCCCTCTTCCTCCAGCTATCGCCTTGGCTGTTAGCGGTGGCGCGTCAAGAAACGTGTACATTGGAAACTTGGATGAAGCCTGGACCGAAGAGCGCCTGCGTCAAGACTTCTCAGAATACGGTGAAATCGAATTGGTCAACACACTGCGCGAGAAGAGCTGCGCTTTTGTGAACTTCACCAACATCGCAAATGCTATCAAGGCAATTGAGGGAATGCGTAACCGAGAGGACTACCGCCGGTTCAAAATCAACTTCGGAAAGGACCGCTGTGGAAACCCACCGCGCCAGGCTGGAAACAACGGCAATGGCTCGCAGAACCGCAACGCAAACGGCCTCGAGGGCCCTCAATCACCCTCTCCGGCCATGAACGGGTTCCAGCCAAGCCTTAGCCAGTCTGGCTCTCAGTCTAGCCCAACTCGCCCTGCAATTTCCCCTGCACCGGGCTCTACTGGCTCCCAGAATGGACAGCACAACCGCCATCCTCTGCAGTCAGTGTCATCTCCTCAAGGAGTGCTTAACGTGGGCACAAACAACCCATTGACTATGTACTTGAACCAGATGTCTGCCCAGCAGGCACAAGAGCAGGATGGTCACTTGGGCGATCATCTCTCTTTGGGTGGTCTGCAGGGCCAACAGGCGCCTTCGCAGCAGTCCCTCTACAACGGCAGCAGCAGTGATCTTTCCAACGGAAACATGGATCATCCACCAATGCACCAGCACAAGCAGTCTACTAACGGCTACTTGAGCGTGGGCGGCTCTGGCCATGGCCACCACTCTACCGCTAGCACTAGCAGCTTGAGTGTGCCTCGCGCACAGCACTCCCGCGCAGTGAGTCTGCCATCTTTCTCACAGGAGCCATTTGGACCGGTCTCCGGCCAACCTGGCCACATCCGCACTGGAGCTTCGCATCAGCCCCAGGCTAGCTTCTCCAGCTTTTCATCTGCCCTGGGTGGACTCAACCACCCCGGCTTTGGACTTGCCATCCAAAATGAAAGCTCCTTGCCCGGCTGGGCTGAGGAGGAAATTGGTGCCAAATAGTCGCTGATTCACTCTGGAGATGCACACCTCGACTCAAATCTTCTTTGGTGATATTTAATGGCAATCTTCTCTACTTCCTTCTTTATTCAACTTTCTTTTCTTCTTTTTCTTCCTTCTTTTCTCTTTTTACATATAGTTTTCTTTTATTGTGATGCCATTTTTTCTCTCCAATTCTGCTTCGTTTCTTGTATTGGTCTTAATATTTCCCAATTTTCCTGACTCTTCGCCATTCTCTTCTGACTATTTCTTTTCACCTGTTCTTTGACTCCACTTACATTCTGTCGAACGCCTTCGCCTACGACCTACTCTTATAATCATCCTTTCCCCTTACCATTTTGTATTGCTAGCTGGCTATGTCTTTGGTTCCGTTTCGTTTCGATTCATCCGATTTCCATGATAAGGCAATGTTGACGCCGGTTTTCACTTCTCCAGGGAGCAGACAGCAGGACTTGCATTTGCATTTGCATTCATTCTGGAACCTGCTCAGATTCAGCCATGGGCACGGTCGGGCATGCCCTGTCCCGGACCCAGTCCTGCCGCTGTCTGCTCCTTTCCCACTTGTTTTTCCCTTTTATCCTTTGATCTTATGCTGTTTGGCAGGTTGCATCGGGCGGCATAATCCAGTGAAAATACCCTGTCTCTTGCTTGCGGTCGTCTCGTCGGGTGGGATTCTGAGATGGCCGTTGCGCGCTGCAGATGTGTAATTAGTGGAAAGGTCCCCGCGGAGGAATGAAATGAGTCGATGAATTTTTGTTCTTTGTAGATGTAGATGCGTAGATGTATCGTCAGGTGTGCGGAGGGAGGTTCCAAGGTTGTATAGGAACCTATCGTCTGCGATAAACCTGTTCGTATGTTGATGAGAGCCCCCTGTATAGGTTTCTCCGTTTTTCCTTTATCTTAGATACTCATGACGCGACAGGCTTCGAGCCCTAAGCAAAGGGATGGACATGAATATAGAGCGATAGGTCTTTCCGGAGATGATGAAGGAGTGGAGAGGATGCGGAGTTTGGAGCGCTATGTATGAGGGACGAAGCGGAGAGTTCCTATAACAGCACTGAGATTTCCATCAGTTAAAATGGTCTGCGAGATTGAGGCTTCTCTTTATAATATTTATCATCATCGATCACTTACTCGCCTTCAATTACCCACCCTGTAGCTTTCCATTCTGTCAATTGAGCTGTGCGTGCTCGAGGCCTGGTCGGAAGAGCAGTTGGCGATTCAGGCTATTCTCGTAGAGCTCAGGCCCAACATCGAAGTCCTTGCCAAACCATTTTTTCCAACTTTATTTGAATCGAGTCGTACTTAGGAGGACGGTATGATGAGTGTGCGAGACGTGGTGACTCTTGTTCGCTCAAGCCCTAAGAATCGACCTTCTGTTAACAGCTACTAATTCAAGTCTCGAGACGCTTGGGACTAACATATAGTGAATCGGGAATCTTATCTGATAGATAGTGTTCAGACATCATGAATTCTGATAGAATATGTCTTGGGTTGGCAGCGGACGGACTCTGTGAAGTAGAAGCACCGTCGGACTGTCTGGCACTTTCAAGCCGGAGAGTGAAGAAACGAATTTCGGGGGTTCTCAATAGCCTCAAAAAGATAATAGAATACCGATCAGGTAGCTGATGTTTACTTATGAGAGGTCATCGATGATTCAAGCATAGAAGCCTGCGAGTGTGCTCTCCATGAAGACAGAATCTCCAAGCGATTCAAAAGATACGGGCTGTCGTTGAAGGCTTTTCTCCCCAATTTCCGCGAGGAACCTCCGTCTGGCTCGCTTCTCATTTACTCTTTCATTGGAATTATACAACGCTTCTTATACTATAAAAGAATCATTTGGATATACAAAGAGGCATACAGACCAAAGACCTTGGGCTTCACGACCGCCTCCAACCTCAGGTCGGGGCATGGTATGTCGCAGCATCGACCCCTGAAACACGCCCATCAGAAAAACACTTCTAAATATAATCAAATATCAAAGAGACCGGGCTTTACCAGTACCGTGATTCCGACCCCGAAAGATAAACCTACCTAATTTCGTCAATATAGCAACTATACCTGATCGGTCGCACACGAATGAGTCCATCAACACAACCAAGAACTATAGACTCACCACTATCGCACAACGATCATCTCACAGCCCCATTGATGCAGCATGCACCCCAACACATCGTTTCCAGTACCGCTAACGTTGTGATATCACCCATACCGCAGATCGCCCCTTCGGCCCCCTACATGGTCCACCGCCATCCATCCCAGCGGTGTGATCACGCAAGTCTGCCTAAGGGGTATACTGTATCGCCTTAGGCGAGCCACTTAAACCCATCGGTCCTAGGGTCGTTGGTTCCTGTGGCGAGAAATCAAACCTAGAGTCTTGAAAGGCCGCTGCGCGAGGCTCGGGGCTGCCGACTGGTTCTCTCTATTGGCGCCGTGGCTGGCTAGTGGACTCGGAAAGCCTTGTGCTTGTGTCCCTCTTCGCTGGCCGGGGCCTCAGCCACGCTGTCGTACATGAGAGAAATGATTCCGTGACTATCTTTCCGAGTCAGGATGGGTTGTGGAGTAGATCTTCGCGCTTTGAGGGGCGACGGCGAGGGTTGCCGGAGGATGTTGCGTTGCTTGGGATCATTTGGGTTTCTGGTTTTACGAGGGTATGAAAGGATGCATAGGGTGTGTCGATCCCAACAGCGCTTCGTGGAGGAGGAGGAATATTATTTCGGTAATCGTGATACAGTGCTTGAAGCTCGTATAGGAAGGCCGTCGGATTTTTCTTTTGGCAGGCTGCCGGCTTCGTCGCCCCCTTTGGATCTGGCCTTCCCATTGGTTTATCATCCGGTTCTTCTCGTGTTGAATGAGGGGTGAAGCATGGTCGGATTGGATGGAATAAATCTTTAACTCTTGAAGGCATCGGGTATAGTCTGGGGTTGGCAGCCACTCATCCCACGTGGGAGTACAATGCGGGGTTGCTTAGAGCCTATATCGGGCATCTTCGGTACTTATTCTGTAGGAATCCCTCATTTAGATATCAGTTGGTGTGAATATGAGATATTTTGGGAAGGTGATAATCGCCCGAAGTTGCCGATTGGCTTTGAAATGTGCGGACAAAGTGTGTCTTCGCGCATATCAGTAATGATATCACGACGTTTCCATGACATCAGGCCTAATATTTAACGATTCTTGAAACAAGCTAGAAATTATTCAATAATTGCCGAGAATGCCACCTGCAAAAGGGGATTATCCCAGGCTAGTATTAGTCTACGACAAGGTTGATCCGGGCAACAAATTCGTCAGACTGCATGACTTGAAACGTTTTGCTCTGCATGCATCATGCACCCGATCACATTTGTAATACGATCTGGCAAACACTATTCCCTGCTAGGTTCTAATCTTGCGCTTTTGTTGTCTTCGATTTGACGATTCCAGCGTGCCACGCGGATCGAGCCGACAGCCGAGCGAACTGAACGGCCATAGAGAATAGACCTTACATGAAGCGGTAATGCATTAAGCCCGAGGCAATGATGATGTCTTGTCACAGAACAGACCTCTGGAATCACTCTCATAGGGCGGGCCCCTGATACAACTAATTTCGCCGATACAACGAAAGAACCATCGCCGTGGGGAGTAATCGGCATACACGGCGCGATTTCCAATATAGTTCTATGGAGCCCCTTTGCTTTTATCCCCCACCAGCAGGCCATATACGGCAAAGACACGGCACAGCATGCCAATCCGAATCAAACCTGACGATAGACGGGATACTAGATTACTGCATTTCATCAAAGCGTTCTATCGTGGATGCGTCGGGCAGATCCCGCCAGATTGCTCGGGAGACTCCGCTGCAGAAAATCCCGGCTCCGCGCCGTGTTCTCCGCTATTACGCTCGGGGCATGGGTTCCATGGCTGTGTCGGCATTGCGCAGCCTTGCAAGATGCATAATGGTGGTGGACCGTCGCTAGAAACTATTGCCTTCGAGGTCGTCTAAGCGAGCTGAAGGCTATGAGGCTCTGCGAGTTTCACTGGTCGGCTTTACGAAACGTGTGCGGTTGTACGGATTACTAGAGGTAATTTCAACTCACGTGCGATATTGCTGTGGGCTACTTCTTGGCTGGAGAAGATGGTAATGGTAATGTGTAAAAATACTCTCTAAACCTCTTTCGACCAAAACTTACCCTACTAGGCGAGAGATTCGGCCAAGGCCCGATCAATATGGGGTCGTCGGTTGACACGAGTGGGATTCGCACTAGCTTGGATTCAAGAGTTTATCAAATGGAGCAAATATGGATCGCATCTCCAGCATCTATGTTTGGAGCATTCGTACTCCAAACTCTAAAAAGTGGCAAAAGACAAATTTGAAGAATCTCGTGTCCATAGGATACACAAACCCAAATCTTAGCCCCCCTGTTACCGTTTAACCGTTGTACCGTGAAGACCCTTGACGGGATCAGAAGCCCATTCGGACGACTGCCGTAGAGATCCGTGTGGTTTATTTTCTATTTAATAGCGTGATCGGCCTCGTGCCGCCACCGAACCCCTCGAGGATCGGAAAGCCATAAATATGCCCACATAGGTAATCACGGAGCGCTTCAAGCCTCCATCTACGGTTGGGCCCCAAGCGCGTGACAGCCACCGGGTAGATAAACTCGCAAAATGGCCCGTAATAGGTAGGCAGAGGTCTCACCGACATGCTTTTGATTCAAAATTCCAGACAAGATCAGCTGCAGAGTGAATCTATACAAGCTCATTCACCGACAGTCAGCTCTCGTAATCATGATCAGCGGGTCTGAAGAGAGAGCCCTCGTCCTGAATGGAGTGCCGAGAAATCGCTGTCGAAATGAGTAAATTCGACCGCCAGTTAAATAAAGCGCAAAGCAAGAAGGCCTGTAGAGTATTGCCGAGACTGCCAATCGACATTGGCGGCTCATTTGCCCGTTCTTCATCACCAGACGCCTCAAAAAGCCACCCGAGATGTATACTTCGCAGGTAATCATATTCTGTATATACAAATATAGTAATAAATACAACGCAGCTACGGGATGCGACACCAGAGCAACATCAGCGTAGTGTCTATTGGTGGATCATTCTCTGCTGATTGCACCCAACACAGACTATACCAGGCTGTGATGCTTTGATCCTCTATCACGACATAAACAGAGGCAACACTGGCGCCCCATCCTACTCAATATGGGTCTACCTAGTTTGGCACTACTGGCCCAATGCTATGGTCTGGGTGTGATGGTGACAGCGTTAGCCTTGTTCCTTAGCCACTTTGTAGTCACGGTTGGGCCTCATATACTCCGTACAGACTAGATGAAAGACTTCGTCAATACTTCGTACTCCGTACTGCGTGCAACTTACGCCAGTAAGCAGTCACATTGGAGCCTTGCCCAGAAAATATGGTTCTGGAGATCTGCGACGCCAGGCGTGCGCGTGGTTGTTCTTTACGCTACGGTACCCTATTTCCGCAGCGTAATTGGGCATGGTGTGGTTATGTATCGAGTCTGCATTGCAACACTCCCACAGCGTAACTTCTTGACATATCCTGCTAGTCTGCAATTTAGATCCTACTGACTTGAGTTCATCTCGCTCGTACTCATCTATCGAGACGCGTAAGAACCTGCAACTCTCGTGTCGGGTGTTGCCGATCTTTCGCGCCAGATCAAGCACTATACATGTTGTGAGAGATCGCGCCTCACCTTGCTTTGGCCATGTCATCGGGCTTCGGCTTTTGTGGCTAGGGTCGAAAATCAAGGGCAAAGGTACCGTGAAAAGGAGAAGCCCGAGAGCCTTATGGAGTAACCCATCTGATTGTCCATCTTAGCTCCAGTACGCGCATTTAGGTGCATATTTTCTATTTTCAAGCGATATTCAAAGGAGTCATGGCATGCACGATCATACGCTAACTTGGCGCAGCATACTTCGTATGTTCCACTATATTCCTTTCGCTAGCTGACCGATTCCTGCAGAAATAGCTTGTCTGCTGTACCACATCAAAAGACTGTGGGGGACCTATTTTTTTTTTCGTTTCCTAGGAGGCAGGATCTGCAGTAAAACTTGATTCTTCAGGATTTCTGGGGCCGCCTAGGGGAAGTCGGGGGCCGATGGACGTTCCTTTGATTCCTTTGACCCCATAACTTTGGAACTCCCCTAAATCTTCCGCATCCTGGCACTTCTGCAGCGATCGTAGCGCGTTAAACTTTTCTATTTCGAGATTAAGTGCGAAGGAAGATTTCTTCAGGCTCGTAACTTATCTACCCGAATTGCGAAAAACGAATGTGGACTCAGTCGGGGGTCATCTTGATGTGATCGACCCTGACAACAATATAGCGGGCGCATGGTCATCACCTGTTTTGTATTAGGGAAGATGACTACTCCATTAAAATATAATATATTGAGCTGCATTTTTATATACTCGGCCGTTAGTTGCTGGCCTGAATGGGGTTCTTGAGCCGAATCAAATGCAATCGCCAAGTAACCCAAGACGAGCATTAATTGATTTAACTTTCAACCCCACGACGGCGCACGGAGCTTACCAGTCCGACAGTTAGCGGGGCCAAATGGAATAATTTTCCAGCAGATCGCGGTTCATCTGACACCAGGCGGGAGTGTCAATGCCATGTGTCCGTGACTATATCTCCCGCACGAATCTTCCGTTTTCGTGATAGTCGCTATCGCTGCATGCTCTGAAACGCACCAAAGACCGCGGCTTTGGTAAAGCACCCCTGCGAAATGGCTTTGCCAAGGTAACCCGGACTTTAGACGCAAAGAGAGCCTTGCAGATCTTTGGAGAAGACGAGGAATCTTCGGCCATGAATGGCATTTTCGGCTTGTCTTAAAGCCCGAGCCGCCATTTAATGTAAAATAAGCGGAGCCCTACTCAATATCCAGTCTTTTGTAAAGCTCGGCAAAATAGTACTTGCATGCTGTGTAAGTACAATAACATTGTTTAATTTTCTAGATAGGACAACCCCAGCTACTTCCGTAAGACAGCCGAAATCCACGTGTTTTTAGTGTGGCGGCCCTTGCTCAGGGTGGTCGGAGCGTCCACCTGTTGTATATCTTGAGGATGTATTTTCCATGTCCCTCAAATCACCAGTTGCCGGATCCAAACTCGGTCTAGCGTCCTGTGGCTCATGTGCCTAGATAATATAGTCGTTGGATTAGGGAATGAGCTGGTTAATGCCGAAATATTTCCACGCGAAGTCCTGCATCAGGGCAAAGACCGTAAGCTTTCCTGAGCTATATTAGTACAATGCAGCCAAGCAGATGAAGCACTATGTTGTTAGGCTCCCCAAAGAGCCAAGGGATAATTTTAGACAATACAAACTTTCCCCATCATTTTTCTAGCCTAATCTGAGGGATGTACATATTTAATTAGCTATGGCGAGCTAGTTACCCAAGATGGTAGGAAGGCACGCCAAGGCGTGCAGCAGCTACTTTCAAAAGCAAATCAACATTGGCATTATTCACACCACTTGCGGCCGGCAAAGTAGCCGGGCCGTGCTTTACTGCGCTAGTTCTCCTTCTGAGGCCTGATTTGCCTCATCTGGTCTCTGTTTTAAACATCGACAGTTCTGAATGGTGAAGAAGATCGGCCAAGAAAAGGCGTCCCAATGATTAACAAAGGCGCCCCACGCTTCCATGGTTCAGGCCGGAACAGGCAACGCGGCAGACCAGACATATTATAGGCCAGGAAAGTTAATTTAGAAGGACAAGGGGTAATTTCTAGCGAGCTCCCAGTGCCTTCGCCTTTCACAAGCACACCGAGCCGTGGTTGCCTTAATCCAAAGCTTGTCATGTTCTAGTAAATCATCGGCTAGGAATTTCCGCTGACCCTCACAAATCGCTAGGTCATGTCTCTCAAAACAGTATCCGCTCCGTAAGTGATAGTTCATCCGATATTGATTGCTATACGAGGACGGTGTTTGATTTTGAGACATGACCGTCCGGAATCAGGCCAGTTAGGGCATGCGGGCAAGCGGGATCATGTGCACGTAATCTTTAGTCAGATCGCAATGGAGCAGACACTCAATCTATTAGAGCTAGTTGGCCAAGATGAATAAAGAAATTACACCTTTCGCATCTTCCGATTTGTCCTCTTATTCCGATCATTCTGATTCGCGCGCTGATCGATTCCTCTTACGTTCGAGTCCCCTTTCTTCATCTGTCAGACTTCCGTGACGAGCTGGCGTAGATCTATCGAACCTTGTTTTGCTTTCACACGAGGATAGACAGTTCGCGCGACTGTAAATTTGGGCGCCTCCTTCGCCTGCAGCATGATCTCCGCTTATGCCCCCCTCTCGCCGAACGCTCGAGCCTGGACCTGGACAGGAATGGGGCTCTAAGAAAGTCTAACTGCTGCGCCAAAGGCAGAATCGCACCTACAGCATGTCTGCTCTATCTTATCCAATGGCTATCCTCTTTTCATTTCGCTTACTTGTTTTGCAATCTCCCAACTCCAGCCTTGCTCGCTTTTCGAGTTCTTTCTGCATCGGGCGGCCCCCGGGGTCGTCCGTTCTTTGTTTAGTTGCGTATTCCGTCTTGGACAAAGTCAAACGGCGTGGCTTTGTGCCATGAAACGCCCCGGCGCAGCATTAACCTGTTTATCGCAGCCGATGTAGTTGTAAGATGGGACATGACCCCAGCCCCTAAGATCTCCCGGCCTCCTAGGTACCGGCTCCCGGCACTGCATACTAACAATTTAGCGCACATGAAGACATAGACTCACATTTAAGACCTAAAATCAAAGGAATCACCGCTAGCAATGACAGCTCAAACCTTAGTATGCGCTACTTCGGAAGTCGCGCTCAGGATCGAGAAAGCCGAATGGGCGAGCCACATGGCTTTTCCGGAGTATTGCCGCAGACTCCGACATCTTAGCTCGACAAGCCAAGTGGGGTCTAGGAAGTGGAGATCGTGGAGTCCGTCCGGTACGCGGTCATAGGGTGGAGACGAACGAAAGAAAGAGAAAAAAGAGGAAGAGGGTCTGGAGTTTCTGCACAATTGCCCGTTTCTACCTGATGCGGCTGAATGATTGTCGGCTCCGGTTCCGGTTACGAAAGCAGTAAAGAAGAATCGTTGGTTTCCTCGGTCGAGTTCGGTCCCCCACACTCTCCGATCCTGTCAGCAGTCGAGATCTTTTGGCCAGATTTTTGAGAGGACGGAACTTCCGTTCTCCGTACCTGTCATATGCCTACGGAGTTTACTGCTGTTTTGGATCGGAGCTTCCGACGATGGGGACATTGCACTCGCGTCCCCTGGGAGGCGACGACGACCTGCATGGACTACTGGGGCAAAAGAATGCCACTTGCCACGAGGCCGATTAGCCGATCAGCCCGATCGTGACGTTCAATCCTGCCGTCTTACTAGCCAACCGAACTGTATACTGTATCTGCATACACTGTACGAATCAAAAATAGCCACTGCAGACGAGCTGTGCCGCGTCGTGAGCAACAACGTATGGGCCGCCAAGGCTGAGCCGGCAGGAGAGGGGGTTACAGGGGCGTGTTCCGTCTCTTCGACTTCGCGAATCAGATTCTCGTAATTCGTGTAATCAATGGCCTATGGCCCCGGGGGCAAAGTAGTGCGAGGGTGACCGCCCCGGGGGCTGTCGAGGCGAAGAGCTGGTCGTTATGGAACCCAATGCAGGCCAATGGCGTGATTGTCCGCCTACGGCGTACTTCGGAGGGGAGAGCAGAAGATGTTGGTTCGAGATCAGGGCTAGTCAGGCAATAGATTAGGGTTTGGCAACGCCAGGATCTAGACAGGGGGGTTGGAGGTGGTCTGTTCGAAACTAGCATGAATCGGAAGACAACGGTCAATCCACCCATCTTTGTTGATTTACTCTTTTGGGTTACTGGAGGAAAGGAGGCCTGCGAATCTGAAACGGGTTCCTAAGTAAACGGGGAATTCTCTCTAGTGGGTAATTTTCGACTGGTTGGCGCTACGAGAGTGGGGAGGTACGCTAGACCTATCTGTTGATAGCCGACCCTCTTGCTTTCCTGTGATCTCTTTTCAGCTCTTTTGGTCTTTGCTAGTTCTCCCCGCTTCTGCTTCTGGTGATCCCTGGCGCCAATGGGCATGTGGACTAGGATCGCCGGCTCTTTTTGCACAGTCACTGCGCAAAACGCCTTGGTTGCAGGGATCTGCTTTAGCAACTGCGGTGTGGGTTCGCATGGCGACTCACAGCTCTGCAGCGAGTCAAGTTGTGTTGCATTGTATCTCGTCTTCTGCAGTTTGCTTGGAACACGCTCTCGGGCTGCAGAAAAGACAGGGTATATGAGCTAAAGAGGGGAAAGAGGGGAATAAAGCCATGAAGCCCTCATAGCTTTGATATTTCACAATGATGTAGCATCTACGTAAATAGTTACCTGTATGTTCGTACCTGCAGTCCCATTTTCAGTGTCTAACATCGCTTATTTCGTGGATCTTATCAAATGATTACCAACAACCTCATGAGGCTGGATCGCCGGGCCTTTGCTCGTTTCGAGCACATCGCATGCCTGTCAATGCCAAGTTAGGAGTAGGTAGACTGTATTGTATCTCTGGTACCGAGTGCTAGACGGCGGCTATCTGGTCTAAGGCGCAGGAAAGGATGATTAGTGTCCGCCATAGCGCCCTGCACGAGTCGTGGCCGGCCGATCGCAAGCAAGCAAAGACCCATGCTACTATCCACCATGTCCGCTCGTGGATGCAGAGCCGGGTTGAATTTGGAATCATCCCTGAAATTGCGACCAGCCTGCATCTGGGCCACTGTGCAGACGTAACGCTCGCTAGGCTGAGGGACCACCGGGGGCCAGGACACAAAGAAGGGCCGCGATCTCCGCTCCAGCAGACTCCGCAACCGAGTCAAGACAATGCCAGAGAACGTGTCGATCCATGGGAACTCGTCAGGAGATTGCCATCCCTGAAGAGGCTCAGCCCATCATGGAGAGCGGCGCGTCACCGATCTCCCGTGATTGGCGCAGTCTGCGTAATTATGGATTTTGTTCAGGAAGATCGCTCCGTCATTTATTGTTTGATTTACAGGACTAAGTGTTGGTTTTCCCACGTTCCACTCTGAGCTTGGGCCTTGGTTGGCCGTTGATGCAGCCCTTCGCGGCATAGTGTATGCACGACATGACTCGTGAACCGTGTGAATGTGACAGGCGCAGCAGGTAGGGGGCTGCGCTTGCACCTACTCCCCACTTCTGCAATGTGGTCCTTGGGAGATGAGGGCAGATCAACTGTTGTTCTTTGTTTCATGCACCGAGACTGACTAGGAAAGAGGCCGGCGAGATCCATCGCTTCACCTTCGTATGCTCAGGCTGGTGCCATGGTCTGGGCGGGTATTAGCCTCACGTGATGGACTCGAGCTGCGGCTTAAGCGACTAACGCCCTTTGTAGTGGGTGTGATTGGGCTTAGGATGTGCTAGAGGTGGACCCTGGGCCTTGTTCTCCCCGCTTGCGAGACAAAGGGACACGGACGGAGGGTTGTAGGCCGGTTCTGGGCACAGGCTCTTCAACGTTGATCTTGATCTGCACGGAACCGGGGGCTATGGCCCGACCACAGAGCCCTTCTGCTCGTAACAGGGGGCCACAGGGGCGGGGATTGGGAATTGATCAAAGAGAGGAACCCCTGTGAGCCCTCCCGTATTTGCGGCGTACGACGAATCAAAAAATGAAATATAATTTGGAATTGAAAATAGGGTTGCCTTGCTTGCCAACCGATGGTGAACATGGGCTTCTGGCTTCTGGAACGAGAGGCGCACATTCGGTCTTTGTCTTTGTGGTACATTATCGACGAGGATTGCGATCGAGACTAGAACCCTAGAAGCCATGCATTGTCATTGTGCATATACAAGGTGGCGCGCGGTTATTGAGCAGCAGGGGGGCAGCGTGAGACATGTAACCAATGACAGGGGTGCAAAGGAATAGCCCCGAATCGATCTGGAGGATTGAGTTTTTGTTAAGCGTATTACGCAGTCTCTATTCTTGCGATGTATGTACTTTTTTTCTTCACTATGAGCCTTGTTCCGAGGCGGTCTATCTGGGAAGCCTAAGGAACCGCTGTGGACGATCGTGGTGATCAGGCCTACTGCGCAACTTGCCAAGTGCAGGCCTCATTTTTGACTGGGTCTCGTTGACATCACATCATGCGGAGCTTCCCTCCCTGGAGATCCAATGCAGCAATGCAGTCGGATGATCGGGGAGGTGGGGAGGCAATCAATTCTGTATGTAGACCGGGCTTCGCGCCTGTACGATACCTGTGGAGTGTCCACTTTTCCCTCTCCTGCCGTTTTGACCCCGGGTGTTGCCGATGGCAGATGGAGATGCAAATGCGCATCATCTCCAGGATTTGAAGAACTCGCAAACTTTCCGGAGGCAGGGACCATGGATCCCCAGGCTCAACCCGCAGAGACCCGCCATTCCAAATCTTGCTGATTCGTGTCGAGCCAGAAGCAGTGATCCGTCTCTTCTCTTTGACGTCGCAGGTATGGGGTTGGAGAGATCCATGGTCGCACTGATTTGCCCTACTGCGCTGATGAGTGGCTTGCTCGAGTACAGCGCTATAGTGCACTATAATAAAATACACCATGGTTATAAAACGGTCAAGGGCGTGCGCTGGCAGGCCCCACTTCCTCACATCTGAAGCCCAAGTCGAGCCCGCATTAGCCCGTTGCCCTAATTCGTTGCTAAGGCCCAGGGTTGCGGCTTTGGAACAGCAGGTGACTCTGATTCTGCCAATTAACATGTCGCGGTAGTGTTGGTTCTTTTCTTTTCTTTTCTTTTTCTTTTCTCAATTCAGCTTTCCTCTGCTATCTGTTATTCGCCTAGAGTATTGTTGGCATAGTAGCTTAGCCAGCGTGCGCCAGAACCCGAAAACTCTACTCTCGGCCAGAGCGTTTGACCCATACCCACCCACCACTTTACCCGTAGTTCATATGTTAGGCTTTCGTCAGGCCCCTGGGTGAGGCTGCTCACATGGAAGTGAAAAAAAGGCCGCTGCCTTCTAATAGGCTCACATTGTGCGAGCTAGGCGGAGAAACCGAAGGTGGGCTTGCCATTGAGTCCACTAGAGCACAACATGGGAAGCAGATGCGAACGGAGGGTCTTCTGCATGAGAATTTTGTTCATGTACTCTCGGCATAACATGCGTTCTTTAACAAATATGGAAGTTGCGCTGCTCTTGGCGTGGGTTTGCTTCGACTCGGGTGAACCTATCATGGCTGCCCTCGGAGGGCTGACCTTCCGTCCTACAATTCTGGCAAGAATTTTCGCCTTTGTCCTGAATATTCACAAGCTTCCCGGTAGCTTATCTGGCGGAATCTTCAACCCGAATATCCCGAGCTCTCCGGTGGTTTATTCTGGGTTGTGGCGATGCCAGCGGGCTGAAGATCTGGTGCACATACTAGGGCGCACGATCATTCCAGCTGCAGTCTCTCCAAATTTGCCATCGCAGCATCTATACTCATGCGAAAAGACTGAAGTTAAAAGGCACTGTAATTTTATTTAGCAGTCCGCATTGTGGATTTCCCCGCGCGTGTTGCCTACGGAATACCCACATCGTACTTGGCCGAAATAATACCCGTAACGAAAGCCAAAAGGCGAAAACAGAAAAAAGAAAAATTCCGAATATCCCAAAATCATAATATTCGGAAATAAAAGGCGAAAAGAGAGAGATCGTCCGTGCTTTCCAGAGATTGTGTCATCGTCAAGCTATTCCACCAACAGGCTAGAGCGCCGTTTCGCAAACAAAGAAAGCCGCTCGCAATTTACCTGTAATATAATAGATGAATGCGTTTAATGGAATACTGTGTTGATTATAGTTTGAAGACACCCGCCATCGTCGACTCCGGATCTTCCGAAGTCTAGAAAATTACCCGATCCATAGAAGCCCTCGAGACCGAGCAACGCCGATCGCCACCGCGCTCTTCTTCACAGAGCCTGCAATATCGCAGTGGCAATATAGATACCCTTCTGTGTAGTAGAAGTGACTGTGAGTGGAAAAGTCTTGCTCGCTTCACCGACCCTCAGAATTGATTCTCTCCGGGGGTGGAGCGCATCAGATACTGTTCTCCGCCGCGAGCCCTGTTAGCCTGTTAGCTTGCTAGCTTAGTAGTTTGAGCCAGTGAGCCTGGGGAGCTATCTAGAGTACTTTACTGCTTGGCCCACTGTATCCACGGTAATCACTAAAAACAGGGGGCCAAAGGAGCACCAAACCAACCCGACCCGGGAAAGCGGTCCCCTGCACCCAACAGCACAGTTAGCCTGGGTCTATTTTCATTTATTATTTTCCGCATTTTTTGATTTTTGCCATTTTCCCTTTTCGCCAAATTAATTATTTTCTATTTTCCATATTTTTTGGATTCCACTCTCTTAAGCCCGCGCGGTCCAGGTGATCTGCCTCGACGGGTATTCTTACGATCTATAAACTAAGACTATCCTCTTGTCTCAAGGGTCTTTTTCTTCTAGTGAAGACCTTATACGCCTTCATCCCATCCCACCTCCCTACCCAGGACTCCAAAGAGCCTCATCATCAAGCTATATCTGGGGTTTACTCTCACAGAAGTATTTCTACATACTTCCTAAAAGCTCGCATCTTGGATTCATAATAGACGCCTTGGGACGTGGTACATAGGGTTTCACAGTCACCTACCATTGCTCGAGGCAGAAGAAATCCCAGATTCATAGGGATCAATATAAAACAAGGATCTACTTATCACGGAATCATCTCAACACATCAACGCTGGTGTCGCAAAAGACACCACACACCACCCAAAATGGATATGCGCACAGAAACATACACGCAATCACCACCAGCAAAGCGCCAAAGTCGCATGAAGATCGACTCTCTGCTGAACCCACCAACTGATGAAATGGATTACACGACTGATGCCCCATATTCCAAGCACCCGTCACACGGTGCCGGCTACACACATTCATCAGGCTACCCTCCCAGCCCAGGGAGACACTGGCAATACAACCGCTATACCGACTATCACGACGTCAGCCCAGGCGCCTCGACAGCAACAACCCATGTTAGCAGCGCAAGCAGCACCACCAGCTCCAGCATCAACCCTCACCAGCACCACCACCATATGTTCCTGTCCTACCGGCCCTCTGGCCCTGGCTCTGCCCCTTCTTCTCCAGACCCGTACCACCCCCGCGAGCGCTACGACTCCGTCTCTAGCAGCTCCAGCACCAATGGGACAGAGCGCCGCCGCCCTCCCCGCCCGAAATACGAGGAAGAGGAAATGTACTTCATCTGGTACCACCGTGTCGACCTCTGCCAGGAGTGGAAGGAGGTTCGCGAGAGCTTTAACCGTCAGTTCCCTAGTCGCCAACGCCGTGGCTTCCAGGGGATCCAGTGCAAGTTCTACCGCTTTATTAAGGAGAAGAGGTGTCCTACTCTCCGGGAGCAACGCCGGATGCGTGATGGCGAGTTCTTGAGAGAGGGTGCCTCGTTGACGGATGCCAGTGGTGCGCCACGCTTTGGTGTCATCGAGTGGGCTAATGTATGGTACCCTTGGATGAGGGAAGATCGAGAAACAGCCACCGCTATGCAGCAACGCATGGCGGCGGTAGCTTAGTTCTTTGTTTGGCGGCAAAGGCCACTTTTTCTTTTTTTTTTTTACGGGATTATCTTATGACCTGGGAGGCTTGTTTGTTTCTACAAAGATACCTTGTTTGCTGGAGTTCATAGCGCTGGAGTAATTATTTTGGGTGTTTCCTTTTTACATATCTATCTGGGGTCTTGGGAGGTCGATCTGATGGGCCCTTTTCGCCCTTTTTGTGTGTACGGTCTTTGGGAATATGGAATCCCTTCTTCAACATGTCTTCTTAAACTTTGGTACACTATTATGACCAACAACCGACAGAAAATGTCACATCACAGCCCAATTTAGGTGTTGCAATTGTCTTCAGTCACGAGTCTTTTCTTCTTCTATATGCGACAAGTAGATGTGTTCATCGCTGCCGACCCGGCCACCACATTCGAAGCCAATTGGCGAATGCATCGACGGGCAAAGTTCCTGAAACGCCAAGCCATATTCATTTCTCGGTGTCAGATTCCATCATGTCAGAGAGGAGTTGAACGTCACTGCCCAGACTAAATGGACCCATTCGTTTGCTAGTGAGAAACGCTTCGAGCGAAGTATGGTACAGACCCAACCACTGCAGACTCTGGGGCTTAGGCCAGGAAAGACCGGAAAATCGGCCTATCCATCACACAAGAGCCACTCGGGAAGCCACCAAGGAACATGAAAGGAACAGAGCGGGTCACAATGTCCCAGAGAGGGCAGTGTTGATCTCCCCAACTCTCCGCGAAGACGCAGATCGAAGCTGCACACGACCAATTTCTTATGTCATGAAGATACGGAGTACATTTAGCTGCTCCATATTCCTTGCGATGAATGGGGCGTCAGGGATTTAGCAGGTCGCTTATGCGACCGACATGTCATCGGCTTCACCACAGTAGATCTAAAAATACAGACTTTCTTGACGACCGCCATTCTTACAGCCACGTCTTTTGCTAGCGATGGCTTCATAGCCACCGAAGCTTAAACGGCCATTAACTTCTGCGGTCCACTCACATTAACCCCTCACGCACTTGGCACGGAATTTTTGAAGTTCTTCAAGCCCCGGAACGCCGCCGAGGCTGACCTGCGCAAAGTTCAGACTCGACACACTTCAACCTAATTGTGGACTCTAATACAGTAAGATTCCTTCGCGCAACTCTACTTTCTCTGACCATTCTAGGGCTATGCAGAGACTTTATCCCGGCAGCTGGCATGAAAATCTGAACAAAAATTCCGACAAACCCATTGCTAAGCATCCCCTATTCATGATTATGTGGAGAAATTCTGGGTCTGGTAAGATGCATGCGGAAGTCACTTAGCGCCAAGATCTTCAGAATCGAGACCACTCAGGGGCGCAAAATTACCTTCGAAACTGCTTTTCTTCAAGTCCGGACGAAGCCACATTAAGAGTGCTGACGAGAGACGAATAGTGATTGCCACATCGTAAGCAGCGGAAAACTTGGAAAAGGATCCTTCGATTAGCTTCCAACCTTCCATGTGGTTTTCCCCACATTCCGAGTCTGCCTCTGCGAGCAATTAGAGTCTTTCTTCACGCCCGTTTGGGTCTGACCATACGCTTCATTTCTGTTTCAGGTTTACCTAACCATGGGCCCTGGGAGTTAGTACCCGCGCCCAATTAATCTATCGTCTTCAGCATTAGGAACTTCCATGGATGCGTACTTCAGGAAAGTAATATCGATCGACTTGGCATGAATAAAGTGCCGATTTCCTAGAGTGGTATGTCTCTGCAAGCTATTGTCGACCTCCCATATCCTACTTCGCAAATAAAGGGACAACCTCCTCCCTTCTTAAGTTAGACTGAGATAAGCGCGGTTCTTTCTCTTATCGGTAGACTGATCGTCTGTATGGAGTCCTTCGCTGCATGCCCCGTGCATTTTGAAACTCGGCGTGGCTTTAGTGCTGATCGAACTGCGGTCGATGTTCTGGCGTCCTGAAGGATATGCCCGGTCGATGCGACGAGAATAGAAGCATGGGCGTGACATGTGGCAACGCACGGTTCTTCGCCATGCTCCATCGCATCAATTTTCCTATAGCTCCAATTAATTTCGTAAAGAGCGATGAGCTATAGTTCTCCCGCGTGGATCAAGAACTGTACAGCTGGCCTGAAGATGATCTGCATATGGGAGGCCTATACCCCATCATGATGCACAAATTGGTGTGCTGGTGATTCCACATTACCCTTATGAGGCATGGAGTAGCTCCACGATCAAACTCGAAGGCCCTTGTTTGTAATTTAGTCTCTGAGTCACGGGCAATATCTTAGCAATAGCACAATATACCCAGTGGAGTATAGGATTCAGGCAATCACCACGTCACTTCGCTAAAAGCCCATCGTCATCGCCCAACAAGCCCATTCTCGCAAAAACGCAAAGTAAAAAACAGAGGCGTCTACTAGTAAAGCCTCCAACTCCCGCATCCACAACAAATTGGGGGCGAACAATGTGACGAGAAGCCCTCACCCAAGAAAAAGAAGCCTTTGGCGCCTCTCAAAAAAAGAAAAAGCCAAGCCACGTTATATGTAAGCCAGGAATGCCCAGAAACCGCATTCTCGGCCGCCAAGCCCCAAGCTTGCGAGAATTAATGTTGATGTGCATCTGGCCCCCAACTACTTTGATCTTCCTTTCAGCGTCCTCCGAAGAAGTCAATTCAGTGGATCCGGTAACCTTCGGTCTGCCTTCTAGTTCCGGCTGACACTCCTGCCAGCGCCACTCCCTAATTAACTTTACCGTGTTCTATTACTCCGTAGCGTCGCATTATTCTCTGGGCGCCTTATATCCAAATGGCATGGGACGATATGAAAAGGGGGAACCTGGTGCGCCCCGCACAGCCAAGAATATGCCGTGCTTGACGTGCTTGACGTGCTTGACGTGCTTGTGCTTGTGCTTGTGCTCTGCGACATGCTCTACAAAAGAGGGAAACAGTCCAGTCAGGGCTTACAGCATCAGGCGCGCTGCAGCTCGCAAAATGTAATAAACGGGTTCACCCGCCAGCACAAAGTTAAATAAACCAAACTCGCGAATAACAAGCCGCGGCCATCCGTACCGAACTCCGTAACATTACGATGCGGACCCGTTCTCCAGAAAATAAAGAGCAAGACGAAGCGGGTTTCCACCTCGAGTCCACAACTGCTAAGCTACGATCCTTTGGCATCAGCACTAGTGCGGATGTGGATGTCTGCAGGCAGTGGAATTTCCTGATTTGCTCGGCATTTGCAGCCCCGTTTGAATCTAATCGTTCGATCCTTTGGCAGCATGGGTCTTTTTGAGAATGGCTGGTTTTCGGCTATAGTGGGATAGTATTGTGGCTTGGGCTTGTCTTGGAAGAGGGTGAATAATGTCCTTGTTGCCGGTGGAAGAGTCGAGTGTTTGTAGCTTAATTTGGGGGCTTGTGGCGCTCAGAACTTGGGGGTGTGAGCTGACTGTGTCTGGGTGTTCGTATTCATGGCAATCTACGGTCAGGTCATACTCGGTGTTTGCTTGAAAGGATTTATTTGTGAGTTGGTTGCGGTTCTATTCGTCTTGGCCGAGGCTTCTCGTATTGTTTGCTCGTTAGGTGATAGTTGAGCAAATTATGAGGGTAAACGAGGGTTGACCATTAAATTGGAGTATCTTGTCAATTGAGAAGGTACTAAGTCAGATAACAGCGTAGCGTGTTGGGGATCCATCCTTGAAGCAAGGCTTCAGCTGAGGGTTGCATAGATATATGCAACCTCGATGATGATTTGGTCAGCGATAACTGGAAACGAAAGATAACATTGTTTTGGACTCCAGATTGAAAAAAGGAAAATTGTTGCGAGCGTTATTGATGACATGCTAGTCGCACGCACCCCTTGGAATATCTAAGTAGAACAAAGGCCCTGAGACACAAGTCTTGCGACGCAAGAAGCCTCGGGAAATAGTTCGCGTGAGGGAAATCCTTCACACGCGAATTTCCCAATCGTTCGAGTCATCCAAGCCAGCACCGCCTTCGGCGTCAGAATCTGGTTTGAAGCCAGCCTCAGCCTCAGCCTCAGCCTCAGCGTTGCCTTCGCCTTCAACTTCCCATTCGTTGTTTGCTTCGGGTGCCGCTTCAACGATGGTAGAGCGAGACATAGGCGATGCGTTCAACGTATTGGTGTGGAACGAAGCAGCAGTGCAACTGTATTTCCATGTCAGTGGTTGATTTCGGATAAGAACGAAGCAGAAACATACGGATCGGCCAAGAAGTTTGGCGAGGACCGAGAACCACTCCATTCTGGGGCGGTTATCAACTTTCGCATCATCTCATAGCCGTCATTGATCCCGGTGAAGAAGAAGTATGCACGAGGGTCCTAATATAAGTTAGAATTATGGATTAATAAAGTGTTCACCTTGCTCACGTACCTTGTCAGGCTCGTCATGATACTCGATGTGCTCGATCTCCAAGCCCTTCGCAGAGTCACTAAGTTGCCCCAACGTCATGTCCGAGGGGACGATGGCGTGAACCACACGAGTAGTGTTCGTCTTGAGACAGTTTGCAATATGGTGAGACAGCTTGGGAGAGACACCACGCTCGACAGTAATCAAGTATTCTCCAACAAGTATGCCACTGCTAACTTTATCATAGTAGGCCTGGGCCGACTCAGAAGTAATAAAGTCAACGCTGGCGTCACGGCCTTCCATAGTGACCTGGTCGACTTGTCCATTGAATATGAGGCAGAAGACATCGGTAATCTTAGCATCCTCGGGGAGGTTCTTCAGAATGACTCGCCGATCGGTGCCCGCAGCCTCAATCTTCTTTGTTATCTCCATTGCCTGAATTTGAGCCAAGAACTCCTCCGGTGCACAAATTCCTCGTTTGAAAGGGGCAGCTTTCAGGCCAAGGGATTGTTGATCCTGGGCTGCAGGTTTGAAAGGAGCAGCTTCAGGATTGGTGCCTCCAGGTGAGGTATGGCGAGAAGGCTTTTCCACAATCGCGTGGAGAGAGTTTGCCTTGATAGCAGTGGGAGACTCGGTTGATTTGTCAGTTGAACTGTCGGTCGAAAGCAGGCGAGTCTCTTCAAGTGGGAGTTCCGAGGTGATGACGGCTCCACGAGAGGACACGAACTGATGCAGAAGCCATGTTAGACATCTCTCAAACAACGAGACTGGGCTTGGAGACATAAGTCGTGATGTAGGATGCAATCGAACATGAATTAATCAATGAAAACAAAATGACCAGTCCCAAATGCGTTCTAGTCATCTTCACCAGGGTAACGGGATGCATGAAGGTTGTCTAATGAACTCACGTTGGTTGCCTGCCAGTTGCTGACGCGTGGTCGCTGGGGAAGATTCATGCGACGCTTAGAAAATATTGTCAGTTGAAGTTCAAAGGAAGTCAAGAATACGAGGTGTATGTGAAATGGGCTGATGGCAAACGCCAGACACAGATGCAGTAAACTTTATGCGTACCTCGCCATTGCTCTTTCGAACAGCAACCTTCATCTCTACACGCGCCGCCGTGAACTCAGCGCGGAGTGCTTCTGGCGCGTGAGCGCTCGTCTCAAGAGGCCAACTGCGACCATTCGCGATGAACTCATCAATGACATAGCGAAAGCCCTCTTGGGCAGCGCGAAGCTCTGCCAGTCTTTCCGGGAGGATTGGGAGCAAGGCTCCAGCACCACCAAGAACGGTCATTTCGACGCGTTGAAAACGCAAAGAAAATTAGAGAGAAAGAGATCCCCACAAAAAGTACAGAGAATTAAGGAAGGCAGTAGCAATAGACAACAAAAGTTGATGGGAGGTGGGCGCGGGAGGAAAGAAGGAAGAAGAGATGGGAAATTGCGAGGAGGCAATCATAACAACAAGGCAAGAGAGTGAGCTGGCTGTGAATCGCGACCCTTCAGACACCAACACAGCGTCCAGGTTGTGAATGATGATCAAGTCGAAACCAGTTTGATTATCTCCCCTTTTGCATCCTTGCATCGTTTTTTGCGCCTGTGCCGATATAATAGTATGTTGGAGGGCAATGTAGCAACCAAAGATGACTATGTTGGATGCCACAGAATCTCGTCAATATCAAGAAGAATCTAGCGACAACAACTGAAAGTTTCTATGTTTTGGCTCACATTGGCCATGAGAAGAGGTTGCAAGGACGAGGTTGTCACGGGGTTGAGCTGAGGAAAGAAGCTGCCCGCTAGCTGCTGGAAGCTGGAATGGAAACGCGACGTTTTCGCGAGCAAACGCATTCCAGAGATATGTGATGGTTAAGCCGTGATCCATGAGGGAGAAAGGTGTGCCAGGGAAGCATCAGCCCAGAAGGTTGGAAGGACCAAAACCGAGGCCCAAAGCAGTATCTCAAAACGACGGAGTCTTTCTATTTGTAGGATATTCATGCCCAATTGCGTTTGAGATTTTCAACATTGAATGTCTATGAAGATGGGCCAGGTAGATGATTTTTCGTCTTTCCAAGGTTGTCGTAAAGAATTGTGTCAAGGGTACATTCACACTGCTTCGATGTTAACAATAAACACCGTGAATGTCAAGCTTTACCGCAAGGAAGTGAAGTACAAAAGGTTCAGAATAGTCCACCTTTGAGCTTCCTATATTGATAGATTATATAATAGGTTGGATTTAAACAGACCTCGGGAGACATTCAATGTTATACTGTCTCCATGTACTTTCTCCTATATATTGGGGTCTTGGCATTGAGTCAAAGTGTCTATTTTCTACAATGGAAACTGCATAATTCAGACTAAAAAGCACTACGACCAGCTAAAGAAAGTACAGTAAACCTCCAACAATGACTGGGCGGAGGCTCCGAGGCGGTATATTCCTCGAAACGGCAGTTACTTAAAGGAGACAAATAAGTTCCCCGCGCGGGGCCACTTTCTCCTCACAGTCCATGCCGCGCACTGGTGGGGTTGCCCTCCGCATATAAACTGCCTAGGTGTCATCTTTTGAGATCGGGAATTTATTCTAATTAATTCAAACTACAGGGGCTTCCAAGTTTGTACGGTAATCCGGCCTCGACAACGTAATAGACACGACACGCCTCCGCTTCACCATGTCCCAATTCAAATTGATCAACTCCGATGACCTCGTCCCCGGCAATGGATCTCCTCCATCAGAGTTCGTGCTGAAGACCAAGCCTGATACAGATATATGGGCAAAGCCTCCTTCGACGTCCCGCTTCTCAGCGCCAGTGCTGTACAAGACCATCCCGCTACAATCATTTAAGCGCGCACGCGTATCCTTCGACGCGGAGTGGAAGCTCAACTACGACCAAGGAGGATTGATCTTCGTACTTCTATACGCCGATGGATCTAAGAAATTCGTGAAGACAGGCATTGAGCACACTCACGGCAAGCCACACCTGAGTGTTGTCACAAAGGATCGTTGGGCAGACTGGAGCCTCCTTCCTGTCCCCTCTGGCGGCAGCGCAGCGACACTAGAGATGAGCCGCGAACCGGATGATAGCTTCTGGGTCTATGCCGTGGAAGGAGAGCAGCGATCGCCTATCCGCGAGGTGACCTGGATATTCTCGGAGGAAGGTGTGCAGGAGACCTGGGTCGGAGTATACACAGCACAACCGTCAGCGGGAAGTGGGCTTTCGGTGAACTTTGCGAACCTGGTGATCGACCTGAAATAGAAGCACGAGGCTAGAGAAATATCAATTGTTCTACGCAGAAGCGGCCATCCGTGGGAGTTAGGGTATCGGCATTGGCACCGTGCAACAGTGACATGTCTAACATGTCTCAAACAGAGAGAATAGAAGACGTTCTAGTACTCTACAGACTCTACACCGTACTTTGGACTGGTATCCACCCTTGGCAAAAGGCGAGATGATCGCAGAGTTGGAGATCCGGCTAGTGGCGATCAAGCAGCCGACATCGGGCAGGAAAGTTGATTGAGTCGTAGAATTTCGAGGTTCCACGGACCCTCTTGTGCCCTGTCCGCACGTGCCCGAGTGTGACCCAACCGATTCATATCTACAGTAACAGTGGATGGAGTATGGGAATAGAATTATAGAAGAAAACATTCATGTGTAGAAGATATAAATAGTGTTCAAATAAACAGTGACTTGGAGGCTTGAGCCTCAAGATGACCTACATAACCAGTAAGCCGTAGACACAAAAGGCAATGGCAGACTGCGGGTCCGGCCGCCTCAACCCTGGCTCGCTTTGTGTCATCTTATCGATCATATCAGATGGTCAGGGGATGCTTTCCATAATCACACTGTGCTCGCCAATACAGAGAAGATAACTGGCTCTGTGAGAATGCTCTAAAATTCAGATCCACTCGGCAAGAATCTCCATCCATTCCACAGTATACGAGTAGGGCATCGTCATGGTGGGCCTCGCAATGGAGTCTGGCAATCGGACCGATCAGGAAACCGCCATCACCACCCCGCTTAGTGCCTAACATCCTCTTTCTTTCTTTCTTCCCCCCATGCTCGCGGTGATACCTGGTCTTGCACAGGCGTGACTCACCTCGTCTAAGTGTCCCGGAATGGGAACGCTGAGATCAGCCTCTCAGCGCCTTGTCCTGCAACCACACCCCGTCGACGTGCATAAGTGCGACCGACGATCGTGGCTCAGATTTTATCACTGCATTGCGACTGGCCCCCGGACTTGGTCTGCCGACTTGGCCGTTTCCCCTTACAGCAGGCCTGCTGCCTTCTCCCCGCCTCAAGGGCCATAGATAGACCAAGGCACGGCGGATCTACCCTTCAGCTCCATCATCTGCTCTTAGCAGCCCTGGGCCTAGCGTCCCGACTTAATCGACTGCCGCGCTTGCCTGCGTCCTTTTGCGCCGCCCTTTCCGGCTTTCTAATATCCTCCTTTTTTGTGATTTTGATTTGCAAGACAGACCCGCTGATTTGTCGGCGCCTCGTGTTTGCTTTTTCTATTCCACTCGCCGGTGGACCTGACTGGCGCTGGTCGCCCCCAAATCAAGGCCCGGCGTCCTGCCCAAGCGATCGCTTAAGAAATTATCGTGTCCTTGATTCAGATGCACCTGTTCCTCTCGGTATTCTTTCCTAGGCCTGTGGCTTCCATGACTTCGCTGGCCGTGTCCATATTATCAGACCATACCGTCGCCATATAAAACTCCCGAACTAGATCTATCGCTTCGCAGCGCCCCTTATACGCACGCTGATGGTGTCCGATCCTGACCACCTTTCGTCTGAATCCCTGCTCCCCGGAGACCGCGGTCATGCCGCTTCTCGACGCACGCGATGCTCTCTCCTACGGAACGATCGCCCGCGAGGAGGACTCGGTAAACGAGGAAGAACAGTTGCTGCAGTATAGCTATGACACGGATGAAGAGCCAGACAACGGGAGCTTGGACGAGACACAGGATGGTGTTCGAAAGATCGAAGCTATCAACATGACTTGGACCAAGCGGTCTTTGATGATCGCCTATTGCAGGTTCGTATCGCATTCATGGTATTAGGTGCCCGGTTGCTGACACCTACAAGTATATTCCTTATGGCATTCTGTACATCACTGGAAGGTCAGACTGTCGCATCTTTGTCAGCCTATGCGACAAGTGCTTTCAGTAAGCACTCGTTGGTCTCTACTGTTCTGGTGATCCAAAATGTCGTCAATGGTGAGTTACACAACATGAAGGGGCAGTTTCAGTCAGCTAATCTCCTTCAGCTGTCATCAAGCCACCCATGGCAAAGATTGCAGATGTATTCGGTCGTTTTGAGGCATTTTGTCTTAGTATTATGATTTACGTCCTCGGTTACATGCAAATGGCTGCCTCGAACAACGTCCAGACCTACGCCTCGGCTCAGATTTTCTATGCAGCAGGGTCGACAGGCCTGCAAATTCTCCAGCAAGTGTTTATTGCCGATAGCAGTGACCTGTTGAATCGTGCATTTTTAGCTCTGCTGCCAGAGTTTCCGTTCTTGATCACCGTTTGGCTTGGTCCAACCATTGCTGATGCGGTACTCCGGTCATCGTCATGGCGATGGGGTTACGGCATGTGGGCTATCATTCTGCCCGCCGCCTTCCTACCTCTCGCCTTGTCACTCCTGTTGAACCAGAGAAAGGCCCAACGTCTGAATTTGATCAAGCCTTCAAAACCGAAGCGTAAAAGAAGCGTTGCGACCGTGATTATAAAGACATGGTACGATCTGGATATTGGCGGGCTTACGCTCCTCTCTGCCGCGGTTACGCTGCTCCTGGTCCCTCTTACCTTGGCGGCCAACACTAAGCAGGGATGGCAGACCCCGAGCATTGTTGTGATGATGGCCGTAGGCCTTGTTTGCCTGGTTGCGACTCCACTGTACGAGTCATCAAAGAAACTGGCCCCCAAGCCCCTGCTATCCTTGCATCTTCTGAAACAACGAACAGCCCTCGCGGGTTGCGCCCTGGCATTCTGGTACTTCAGTATGTATTGAGAACCCATTGAAAAAAACTCTACTAACAAGCTCTAGTGGCATTTTACTTTTCTGTCCAGCCATATCTTAACTCATACTTGCAAGTTGTTCAAGGTTACGATGTGGGTACTGCAGGCCGAGTTACTCAAACTTTTGCTTTCACTTCGACTATTGCTGCATTTGGCGTCTCGATTTTGATTAAATATACCCGTCGATACCGCATCTATGTCACCATTGGGTGCGTCGTCTACATGGTCGGCATCGCGCTGATGCTGTTCTGCCGCCAAGAAGGAGCTACCCATTTCCAAGTCTTAGGCACTCAAATTCTAGTCGGATTTGGCGGTGGCTTGGTCAATGTCCCTGTCCAACTTGGTGTCCAAGCTTCTGCGAGTCACCAAGAAGTCGCGGCAGCTACTGCGATGTTCCTCACATCTATGGAAATGGGTGGAGCTGTGGGGGCTGCCATTTCCGGGGCCGTCTGGAGCCACATGATTCCACAAAAGCTTACCCATTATCTGCCCGAGGACGCAAAGTCCCAAGTGGGTGAGATCTTCGGGAAGCTCACCAAGGCACTGGAATACCCTATGGGATCCCCAGAGCGCCACGCTATCAACCGCGCTTATCAGGAAACTATGAACCGCCTTCTCACCTTCGCCATCATTGTCACTATCCCTCTTATACCTTTGAGTCTTATGATGTCAAACTATAAGCTCGATAAGATGAGTGATGCCCATGGCGAAGATGAAGCTCCCCCATCCTTGGAGGCCCACCCGACTGCCAACGACGACCACCATAAACATACCTAGATTCAACGCTAAGGCGTTGCAATCCGCTCTTCACGAATCACGAATATACGACTTACATTCAGCTCTGTCTTCTGCATTTAATTTTTTTCATAGCCTAGCATTTGGCCCCTTCATCCGGACAATCGTCCCGCAAGTCGGCGTCGTTATTGTTTTGCGGAGCTTGCATCATGCCCGTCTGACGACTGGGTCAAAATCCATTCTCCTGGCGTTTTGATAGTGTAAATTTACACATACTCTGTGATTTGATCTGATAGACTACCATATATCAACTTAAAGTTTGGTCTGGTCAACCTTGAAATTCCCGCCCATATAGTGTCATACCTCGATGTCTTACATGCAAAGCTAGTCACCACCTGTGGTTTTCACGTATCGCTGGCAGCTGCAAGGTAGATCCTGCGGTATTCCACAGCATCGTAGGCAGCAGAGAACAATCACCGCGTTAACCGCGTAAGAACCCCCTACCCCGTGATAACCCCGATATCTGAAACAATGATGTCAAGACAACAACCACGCATACTTCCCACAAGTAAAGGTAGGTATTAATCTCACCATTAAATCTCCCGTGTCAATCCCGCCTCTTCAACCTGATACACCACCTCCCGCCAAACCGTTGAGGTCTCAAATCCGGCCCGACCTGAAGATCTCCTCCACCCGAGCCCAGTTTCAAACATCCCGATACAGATCGCCGTCTCCACCGGTCTTCTGACCTCTCCAGTGGAATTAGGAAGTAAAGAAGAGTAATATTTCGAGGAGGTCTTAGCACAGTTGGCAGCCTTCTAGAAGCTATGGGCTCTGCTTACGGGGTGGTTAAGGTGTGCTGCAGGTACATGCAGCGGGATGCATGCACGCCGCGGTCTGGTTGTGGGATCTGGAGCTTTATGGGAGATCTGGATTGTTATAAACCCATGGGTTATGCTGTCTAATGTGGCAAAGGAGTTACGTAGACGGGTATCATCTCAACAGTTTCCTAAGTATTCGTAGTGAATACTCCGTGCAGGGTAACAACCCGACTCACGCGAGTCAATATACAGGGGAATCATCGACGTACTTTTGTCACCGCAACCAGCACTTGAGCACGGAAGACTGATACGAAGACTCGAAAATCAGAAGGACAGGGGCAAGTGGGTTCTCTAGCGTGCTCGCACAGGCGCTTCATTTCACAGGAAGACTTAATACTTGCGAGAAAAGGAGGCATCACTAGGGAGATGGCGCTAGTTACAGGGGGTGCCTGTTGAAGACTAGCGCGTGAGAGATCCCGCTGCGGACTAAATCATCCTGCGAATCGTTGGGCCGAGGCGCTTGCTGTTTATTCTGGAGATTTCCAAGGTTGGCGCGATATTGTAAGTATCGTACGGTAGAAAGCTACTCGTATGTATTGCAGGGATAGTCTGGCGAGTTTGGCTGCTATTATGTCTACGCTGTGTCTGTTAGTGGGAACTATTCAACGCGTGACCATCTGATAGTGAAGGCTTGGCACGTCTAGCAGTCGGCTCTGGCGCTGGCTCTGGCTCTGAGGAACTGTTTCAACGGTCGAGCTCAGGATATGCTCGCCAGCCGTGAAGAGGCTTTGTCCTCTCGGGGGGGGGTTCTCCGTGCTTTATGCCGGATTCTTTGACTGGAACCTCCACTGTAGAGCTCAAGGAACGAATAATGAAGAGCAGTAGAGAAGGTCAGGAGAATGGAGGAAGATTCGGAGAGTCGATCATGTTCCAGCGAGAGGGTGTATTGGAGCTGCAGAGAGCCACAGCGCTTAAGCGGAGCAATCGAGTTCTTTGATACCGACGCTTGGCAGGCCTCGATCGCGTTCCGTACGGAACGGTTTCTGAAGAACTATGGGTATCTGGGGGAGGCGAGGAGGAGGACTAGGGGGGTTTGAGGGGGGGAAGAAAGACCGGGAGATAGAGATAAGCCAGGAGAGCCTACATACTCAAAAAGAACTCCAAAAATTAACGCTGGCTGTCTTTGAGCTCCTGTGAAAGAAACGCTGGTAAGTAACGCTGTAATGGCGCGTATCTCACGAGACTGTCTAGACTCCAACTTCGCGGGAGTGCCCCAGTCAGTCCAGAACCACAGCTCTTCCTCCCTTTTTGACTTCCACCCTCTCTTCCCCTCACTCCCCATCTCTCCTCATCTACTTCTCGTCCACGCTTCACCTCGGAGCTCACATCATGGTTGTCGCTACCATCAAGTGCGTACCCCTCTCCTTGCCGATGCCCCCCTCCTTTGCTTAACCTCCATCTCTAGGTGTGTCGTGGTGGGGGATGGTGCTGTCGGAAAGACTTGTCTGCTCATCTCCTACACAACGAACAAGTTCCCGTCCGAATATGTCCCGACCGTCTTTGACAACTATGCTGTGACCGTCATGTAAGCTTCCCCCTCCCATCAGGAGGCGACTCGCCGCTGGTCCGGAGAAAAAAAAATTATTGCGTCGAACTCCTGACGAGCTGACTTTGCGACTCTTCTCTGCAGGATCGGTGACGAACCTTATACCCTTGGACTATTCGATACAGCCGGTCAAGAAGATTACGATCGTCTGCGCCCGTTGTCATACCCCCAGACCGACGTTTTCCTCGTCTGCTTCTCCGTTACATCGCCCGCCTCATTCGAGAACGTCCGAGAAAAGTGGTTCCCGGAGGTTCACCACCACTGCCCCGGCGTCCCATGCCTGATCGTAGGCACCCAGACCGATTTGCGCGACGATGCCAACGTGCGCGAGAAGCTTGCACGCCAGAAGATGCAGCCAATCCGCAAGGAGGACGGTGACCGCATGGCCAAGGAACTGGGAGCTGTGAAATACGTCGAGTGTTCTGCTCTGACACAGTACAAGTTGAAAGACGTGTTTGACGAGGTAAATACCCATTCCCCCTGTTTTTGCGATTTCGGCTCGATTCTTTTCCTATTCTCACCGAATCCTACTCCCTTCCCCATCCTGGGTGGAACACGGACACTTTCCCCACTCCCGGTTTCTGTTCACCGCTAAACGTGATATACAGGCTATCGTTGCTGCGCTCGAGCCGGCGCCAAAGAAGAAGTCCAGAGGCTGTCGCTTGCTGTGAACAATCACAGCCATATTATTTTCTCACAGGTTAGTCCCAACTATGCGACCCCTGCGCCTGTAGGCTCGCTCGACTAACCGTTTGCAGATACGATGGAATGAAACCGCGTTGTTATTCAAATCTTTATTTTATTGGATCAGGCAAATCATTTGGGGAACGGTATTTGGGATATGGAAAATGGATCCTGTGTATTATGGGCTAGCGTCACTATCTGAAGCGATTTGACCGCGTTTCAACTCCGATGGTTTCCACCCAATGTCCCATGTACTGGATCTTGCGATCTTTCAAAAAAAGAAAAGAAACCATCACCCTTGCTTTCCTCAGCCCATTTGCTTCTGATCCGCCTTCCCTTTTATTTCCCCCGTCCAGGCTTGAGTCCATCTTCCTCGCTCCAGCTCCATGGAATCCCGATATCGACCTCCCTAAACACCCCGGGTTCCCAATCCCCTCCTTTACGATCTCGCCGCGACCCTAGCTCGAGCTCCTCCTCTCCTCCCCGACATTTTCTCTCTCTCCCTCTTGTGTCTTTGCGTTCAACCTAACCTCTTTTTCATCGTCTCTCGGCGTTGGACGTCAGGGCGTCGTGTTTTTGGCCGGTTGATGAATATTTGATTCCTTTCCTCCTTCTACACGTGCCATTGATTTTTTATTTTTTATTTTTTTTTTTTGCCCGGTCTGCACTTCGGAAATATGAATTTGAGCTTGCACTTTTTCTGCCGCGATCAGAATCTGGATCTCTTTGCATGCGTGCTTTATTTTCCGTCTAATTATTATCCAGGCTTTTCATTTCAAATAAGAGCATCTTTCTCTGTTATTGTCTGCTTGCACATGCTTTCATTCCGATTCTGGATCTAGAATGCAGACAGATACCAATGGACAAGTTCAATATGGTTGTTGCCAAGGCTATGCTTGGCGTAGATTACGAGTGCTTTTGAACCAAAGATATCCATGGATAGCTCACGTGTACTTCAGGACTTGGAAAATAGTGTAGATGCAACATTCATTCATTCTTCGTCTCCTCGTCTCCACTCATTGATGATCGTATATACATTTTCAGAGCACTACAGCTCATCCTTACCAGACTTGACCTGGTAAGCCTCAGCAATCTCATCCTTGCGACCATACCATCCACCCAAATCCTCATCAACACCAGACTTAACCATGCTAGTAATAATCTCATACGCAACCTGCGCAGCAGCCAAAGCAGTAGTCTCGCCCTTGTTGTCATAAGCAGGGGAGACCTCGACAATATCAGCACCGACAAGGTTCAACTTCTCGAGTCCACGCAGAATTCGGATGAACTCGCGGGTAGTCCAACCACCAGGCTCGGGGGTTCCGGTTCCAGGCGCAGTAGAAGGATCCAAGACATCGATGTCAACGGAAAGGTAAACAGGCTGCTCGGGGTCAATTCCAGTGCGCTTCATGATAGTCTCGACGACACCGAGAGGACCGAGCTCATCGATGTCATCGGCGTGAATACGGATAAAGCCCTGCTCGGGTCCGGGGTTGGTATAATCGCCCGCATTAACGCCGGTTAGTCTAGTGCGCAGTCCGGCGTGAGCAGAGGTAGCATTGCAGATCAATCCCTCCCGAGAAGCCTTGTGGAAGAAAGAACCGTGGTTGAACTGCGTCTGCTCGGATTGCCAGTAAGCAGAGTACCGCACGGGATTCCAAGTATCGAGATGCGCATCGAAGTGCAGCACGGTAATCGGCTTCTGGTAAATCTGGTACAAAGCTCGCAAAGCAGGAAGCGCAACGCTGTGGTCACCACCAAGGGTGACGAGCTTGGGGTGTCCAGCGCCAATACTCTTATCGCCCTTCGGCGCCTTGTTCACCGTCTTCCGTGCTCCAAGCTCAAGGAAAGCCTCGTACATCTGGCGCTCAGCAAGGCCGTTGTCGAATGGGGTGATTGGGATATCGCCACAGTCGGTGATCTTAGCCCACGACTTGTAGGGATTAATTCCGGCACGGGTGTTATAGCTAGTACCGGACATCTGGCGGGCACTGGCAGCGCGGATGGAGCGCGGGCCGAAACGGGCGCCTGGTCGGTAGCTTACAGCTGTGTCGAAGGGAGCGCCGATAACAGCGATGTCGTAGTGCTCGTCTGGCTCGATGAGGCACTTGACTGGCTTCAAGTGGGCGAAGCTGGCGATGCCAGTGAAGGACCACTATAGCTGTTAGATATTTTATATCCTCTCCAACCTTGACAGATTAAGCAATTGAGACTGGTACATACCTCCTGATCCCACTTCTTGAGCAATTCCTCGCGCTCGTGCTCAGGCACAACCTCCGTGTCGCCATGGTGGGCACAAGAAACAGCAGAGCCGGCCAGAGCCAGCACGCTCAGCAAGGACTTCCAGGCAGGCATGGCGTTAGAATTGGTGAAGCTTGAAAGCGAAGGAAAACATGGCGGGGTTGCCACTATATAAGTCCTCTCCGGCGAACTTCCTAATCAGTTGAGCTTTATCGAAGATCTAAAAGGAAAGACGAGCAGATAGAGCGGCCCCGCTTCTCTCCTCCGCGCCAATAATATCGGCCGTCTGAGCATCCAATGACTACAGTCGTGCAGACCTTCCCTTCTTGGCTTCTCCTTCCTTCTGTACTTCTACATCTTCTTGCAATGCCATGCGTCGTGTTGTCGTGACTGGCCTCGGTGCGGTAACGCCGTTAGGAGTAGGTGAGTACTTTCTTTCAAGTTTCTTTCTCCAGACAGCGACAGGGTTATCGTGTCCTCGGCTTGGAGTGGCGAAGCTATACGCGCTCGACGCATTCGTCCCTACATGTCACGTCCGGCTTACCGGTAGCTCCGAGAAGGCTTCTGGGCTCTTGCCCCAGAATTGGAGAGAATTGGAGGCAGCGCGAACCCCGTAAAACTCGGTGCGTGGATGCCGTTCTCCACTCGCCGCTTCGGGAAGGCGATGGCCAATTACGGTGTGCTGGACTGTAGACCGCATGGCGCTGCCTTGTTAGTCTAGGGCGGGCGATTTTCAGGGCATCTCATTGTTTTGACTGGATTTGGCTAATATTCGGCAATTGGATAGGCGTTCGAAGGACGTGGAAACGATTGCTTGATGGGCATTGTGGGATTGTGAATGTGAAAGATCGCGATTCTCGGTTTGCGGAGCAGCCATGTCAAATTGCTGCTGTTGTGCCTCAGGGCTTGAAGCAAGATGGAGGCTGGATGGCTTCTGAATGGTTAGGTCGTGGTGTAAGTTTAGGCTGTGGAATTTGATATGATGGTCTCTTACATTGTCTAGGATGAGCGCAAGATGGCTCTTTTTGCGCAGTATGGAATGGCTGCTGCTGAAGAAGCACTCGACGATGCTGGCTGGAGGCCAACTGAGTTTGCACAAAGAGAAGCCACTGTATGGCACGTTCATATTCTTGAAATTTGTCTCAATACTGATCGAATTAGGGCGTCTGTCTTGGATCTGGGATTGGCAATTTCGATGAAATCTACAACACAGTGGTTGCATATGAGAAAGGAGTATGTAAACCACTTATGTTTCCATGCCAAATCCTGACAAACACAGGGCTACAAGAAAGTCAATCCTTTGTTTGTGCCCAAATTATTGATCAACCTCGGGGCTGGTCATATTTCCATGAAACATGGATTCATGGTTTGTTCATCGGTCTCATCTATAGTTCACGCTGACATTTTCAGGGCCCAAACCACGCCGCAACAACTGCATGCACAACAGGAGCTCACTCCGTTGGCGACGCCGCAAGATTCATTGCCTGTGGCGATGCAGATGTTATGGTGGCCGGGGGTGCAGAATCATGCATCCACCCATTAGCCATCGGTGGCTTCGCCCGAGCCCGGAGTCTAGCAACCGATTTCAACGACAATCCCGAGCAAGCGTCCAGACCCTTCGATGCTGACCGCCGTGGGTTTGTAGTCGGTGAAGGCGCAGCAATGATGGTTCTTGAGGATCTGGAGCATGCCCGCGCCAGAGGTGCCCAGATATACGCCGAGCTCAAAGGCTATGGCTGTTCCAGCGATGCACACCATATGACTGCACCTAAAGAAAACGGCGAAGGTGCCTACATGGCCATGAAGAAGGCTTTGAAACAGGCTCAGATCAAACCCTCATCAGTTGATTATGTCAATGCTCACGCGACTTCGACTATTGTCGGCGACGGGGCTGAAAATGCGGCTATCAAAACGCTCTTGCTAGGCGATGATGGCAAGCAGAAAGCCGCTGAGGTCAACGTTAGTAGTACCAAGGGCGCTATTGGTCATCTTCTTGGCGGTGCTGGAGCTATCGAAGCTGTATTCAGCGTTCTGGCAATTCGCGATGTAAGTCTTTTACAATCTCCCAGGAACGCGGTGACTGACATTCTTAGAATATCATGCCACCGACTATCAATCTGAATCGCCTGGCCGATGGATTTGACTGCAACTATGCACCTGGTCATGCCCAGGAAAGACAAATTGATGTGGCTCTCACCAATAGTTTCGGGTTTGGGGGCACAAACAGTAGTCTTTGCTTTGCGCGGTCTGAATATTGATAACACATGTACAATAGCTTAATGGAGATACAAATTTACATCACACCCCTTTCTATAAATTGAAACTACTATTCAAAGCGATGTTGCCGCCTCGTTCTTTCTCCCCCATCGCATTGAAGGATCCACGT
Organism: Tympanopsis confertula; assembly: GCA_026745395.1. Classification (NCBI taxonomy): domain Eukaryota; kingdom Fungi; phylum Ascomycota; class Sordariomycetes; order Coronophorales; family Scortechiniaceae; genus Tympanopsis; species Tympanopsis confertula. The sequence goes on along the minus strand of JAOYNU010064873.1, from coordinate 7,515 downwards.
GACTTCCGCCAAATGCGGAGCCCCAGCCGTCCTTCGATCTCGAAACCCCAGAGCAAACACGATCCCCTATCTGACTTCCTCATTCCGACCAAACCGCTTTACAATTGCCACTTGACGCCTTACCATATCTCAGTTCTCCACAGCTGCGCTAATCATGGCGTCAAAGGGCGACTCTGGCCGAGGTAAGCGCCACCCCGACCGACGGACACGCGCCAGTGAATCGCATCTGACCAGGAGATCGCATTCGAACGTGGCGTCTAAAAGGCATGCGCTAACGAGTCACTTCATTTACAGGGTCTGGAAGCTTGGTGGATGCTTCCGGCTACAAATTTACGGAGAAGGATACCAAGCCGGGAAAGATGAAGGTCAAGAAGACACCCAAGGCGTCAACGAAGAAGAAGGCAGATGGTACAATTCGATCCAACCCAGAGCTAGGAATCGAACTAATGCTCTAATTTTCATCAGATGCTAAGGACGGATCTGCCGAGTCGTCACAAAATTCCTCCCCGCTGCCTAAGCTGGACAGCAAACTCGCCGCATCGTTCCCGACCGGAAAACCGCGCGAAGACGACCTGCTCGAAACCCTGATCTGCAAGCACTGCAAGCGCCCTACTCTCAAATCAACAGCTACAGAACATATTCGAGGGTGTCTAAAAGCTAAGCAAGAAAAAGCGCGCAAGAAGAAAGAGGCGCGTGACGCACTTAATCGCGCCAAGAACGGGGACAGCAAAGATGATGAAGACTCCCGCGACAAGGTGGACGACGACTCCATTCAAGGACAGAAGAGCGCTAAGAAGAGCGCTGTGAAGGGAACCGATGATAATAAAAAGGGCAAGAAACGCAAGGCCGATGAGGACGACAAGGAACCTAAGAAGAAGAAAAAGAAGGATGAACCCAAGGCTAAGACGGCGAAGCCCAAGGGCCCTGTGGATGTTGAGAAACAGTGTGGTGTTACTTTGCCCAACGGTGCTCAGTGTGCCCGCTCCCTGACTTGCAAGAGTCATTCAATGGGCGCCAAACGGTCTGTCCCCGGCCGGTCTCTTCCATATGATATGCTGCTTCAGCAGTATCAGAAGAAGAACCAAGCTCGCCAGCAGAGTAGGTCTCGCCCGAAGAAACCCCCTGACAAGAAGAAATCATAGAAAACGAGCAACGACCGTTGACATGTTATTTTCAATTACTTTACAGAGGCTGCCATCGATGCCAATGCGCCACTCCAGGATGATATCGAAACAAACGGCCCAGTTGACTCAGACGAAGAGAGAGACACAGTCATGGCTGCGGTTGCGCGATCAAATCCAAAGCCCCTGGTTGATCACACCCTCATTAGCTCAAAGACCAAATATCGTTATGTTCGCATCAAGGAGCAAATGCTGCATGCCATCGGAGGCCGAGGCGGAGGTAGCATGTTCTCAACTGATGACAGCCAGCAACAATCCTTATTCGGTGGACATCTCTTCCAACCCTTCGACCCTGAATTAAATACCTCTCCCGTTCTACCCTCAAGCGATACCGGAGAGCTCAACCCCGATGGAAGCAAGAAGACGCCTGTCCAAGGAAATCGGAAAACGCCTATTGCAGCGGCTTAAAGTTTCCATGTTTGAGTATGGAGCAGGTAACGACTTATGATTTATTCCACGTTATTTTCTTTTACCATGGTGTTTGCTGGCCGGCGTTTTGGAGGGGTCGGAACCGATGCGGTATTTTTATTTACTTTCTTCTTTCCGCCGTTGATTTCCTGCTTTTCGCATGGATTTCGGGCATTGGAATAGGATGATTGTACTTTTGGGTCTTGGCATGATATGATACCCCAGCTACCAGAAGCGTGAGATACAATTAGCTCAGTAGTTTGCAATGCATCTCGTTAAATCATTATTTCTTTTGAATGTAAGCTGTCTGTTTACGTGTTTTCATGAAGCAAAGACAGGCGCAAATCTATCACTAAGCTACGATCCAACACTTACCAGCGTCAAATTATCTGACATATATGGAGGCTGTGAAATATTGAAGCCTGAGGCTTCCAGATTATGTTATGTTGCTGCCTGAGGCCATAAACAAGATATCCATCTTTAATGGCGCCGATTGTCTCGATCACCAGCAACGATGCAAGCACGCTTGCAAAGCTCGATGGCGGTGAGTCGTCGCTATCTTTAGACCGTCAACCTCTTTCCGCGCCGCATTCGCCTATCTCGTGGAAGTGCGCCAACTCCAACTCAATCGTCACGCTTCAATCGCGCCAGCGTCCTCGATCCCCGCCCCTCGACCTCAATCAAAGACTCATTACTAGACAAATCGCAACCTCCGATCGACCTCATTTCCTTCGTTCCGTCCCATAAACCTCCACCATGTCTCACTCAGTCCCCGATCTGGACGCTATTGGCATCAAGGCCGAACCCGAGCTGGCTGATCAGTTCCGTCGCGAGGTTGCTCAGCTCCTGGGCCGCAGCAATCTGAATTTCCCCGGCGCGCAGCCAGTCAGTTTCTCGGCGAAGCACCTGACAGAGCTGCAGAAGGAAGATTACTTTGTCTGCGAAAAGACAGACGGCATCCGATGCTTGATGTACTTTGCGCACGGCGATCCAGATTCAGACACGCCTGAGATTCACTACCTAATCGACCGCAAAAACGATTACCGATTCGTTCCGGGGCTGCATTTCCCTTTGCCGGGTGACTTCCAGTCTTACCATGCGGATACTCTTGTGGACGGCGAGCTGGTTTGCGACTTAATGAAGGACGGCTCTAAGCAGCTTAAGTTCCTGGTCTTCGACTGTCTGGTGCTGGACGGACAAAGCCTGATGCACCGTACCCTCGATAAGCGTCTCGCCTACCTGAAGGAGAAAGTCTTGAAGCCATACAACGCTCTCTTTGAAAAGTTCCCTGAGGAGAAAGCGCACCGTCCCTTCGTCGTCGAAGACAAATCCACACAATTCAGCTACGCGGTCGACATGATGTTCCGCGAGATCATCCCCAAAGTAAAGCTCGTCCACGGCAACGACGGCCTAATCTTCACCTGCCGCAGCACTCCCTACCGCATCGGCACAGACGAGCACATTTTGAAATGGAAGCCCCCAGCCGAAAACACTATCGACTTCCGGATGCGCCTCGAGTTCCCCGTCTACGAACCCGACTCGGAAGATGAAGCTGAAGGTATCTCCAACCCATACCCCGACTACGATGCTCTGCCGATCTGTCATATCTTCGTCATGGTCAATTCAGGCGAACATCGCCATTTCGGCGAAATGCACGTCACCCCAGACGAATGGAAAGAAATGCAAGCTCTGAACGTCCCGCTCGACGACGCTGTCGTGGAATGCTACAAAGACTCTGAACACCGATGGCGCTTCCATCGTATTCGAGATGATAAGAATGATGCAAACCACATATCTACCGTCGAAAAGGTCCTCGAGAGTATCGAGGACCGCGTCACAGAGGATGATTTGATCCGTGCTTCTCCCGCGATTAAAGCTGCGTGGAAGAACCGGAATGATCCCCACTCAAAGCCTCGAGGGATGCCACCACCTAATGGCAATGGCGTGAAGCGGAAATTCGAGGAGTGATGTTCTGAGATCTCTTTATTTATTTTTCATTTGCGAGGTGTTTGGCGCTGTGTTTGAAATGCATAAGCCTGTGAGCTTATGAGCTGCCTGCTTGCGTCTTCCGGGCGGCAGTAACTGCTGCACAGGAGGGATGGTAGGCTGCTGTGCACATTGAAATGGCGTTATGATTCGGTCGGTTGACCATTATGGTTGTTCAATTCACCTGGATTAATATCTAGGCTACTGGGAATAATCCATGTACTTTTATGCTTTGCGAGTCGCGCGATGTCTCCAAGAAATACTATTTCGTACAAGGTTCTTAACGTAAACCCCAGCCTACCATTTGTACCATGCACGCATACCTTTCCAGGGCGTTTGAAAGTAAACTACAATAGCGGCCTTGTCGTGACAGGCTCAGTTAACTTTTTTTTTTATACGGGGCTTTACGACCTTGGAACTGAATGATGTGCATCTGGAATTGACTGAAACCAGCATGGATATAGAAACTAGTACAAGTCGACAAAATACAATATGAAACAGATGCGTCATCTCAGAGACACATTTATCGCTTCTTGATGCTAGTGTCGATGTTACCAACAGCCCACACGGCAACAAAGACGGAAATCATGCCCGCAATAATGGTCAAAGGCTTACGCAGGGCATCAACGAGAGAGTGGTCGTAGGTAACCTAATTCGTTAGAAAGATGATAGAATCGAAGGGAGCAATATATAAACTTACCACTAACTGCGCATCGCGCGCCTCGTCAGTCAAACTATCGACCTCCAGGGTCAATGTAGTCCGGCCAAGGGTATCCATGTAAGTCTTGAAAGCGGAAAGGCTTGCGTGAATCTGGTTAGATCCAGGAAGACCATTGCTGTTCAGACCCTCGACAGCCTCGAAGCGAACATTGTGAGCGCCCTCAGGTAAGACAACACGAACAACGACTTGCTCGTACTGAATACCCTCGGCAATCTTAGGGCCTTGGAGGAATGGCACCTTGAGGACGTGGGAGTCCTCGCCGGTAGCCTTGCGCAGGAAGCGAGAAAGGTCGTTGTTCCAGCCGACCTTGAAGCTGTAGTTCCAGCCACCGAAGATGGGGTAGCGGGGCTTCAGCTCGAGGTTAGCAGCGGTCTTGCCGTTGCCGGGACGGTAGCGGCTGGTTGAGACATTGCCGATGTCGTCGATGAAGTATGCGTCCGCGGAGCCGGGGAGGAGAGGGTAGGTGAGTTCACGGACGGCGGAGGTGGGAGCCCGCTGGTAGCTGGAGAGGGTCCATTCGACGCGCGAGAACTGGTTGAGGAGCTGGGAGCCGTTGTTGCGGAGCCAGTAGCGCTCTTCGGTGGCTAGGTTGCCGCCCCAGTGCGAGACCTCGATGTCGCGCTCGAGGAGTGTAGCAGTGACTACGGGGTTGGTGAACTCGTAGCGCACGGTGATGGGGTACTCGGTGCCTGGTGCAACCTTTGCGGTGTCGTATGGTCCGTATGTATAAGTGGCGCCCTTGCGCTCGGGGTCGGAGCCAGACTTCAAGCCAGAGGTTGAAGTATAGTCAGGGACGTTGGTGCTGGGGAACTTCAGCTTGGTCTTTTGGGTGACGGTTTGGTAGGCAGATGGAGTGTAGGCCGAGAAGGTGTAGGTGAGGAATTGCTGCTCGCTTTGCTTAATAGCCGCAGGGAGCGGGCTCAGCGCAGACAGGACGGAGTAAGAGATGCCCAAGGTGACTTGGTCTTTCGGGGCGAGTGGCTCAGGGAAGTGAACGAGGAAGTACTGGTTGCCACTATTCACGTATTAGCTATGATCACCTCGACGAACAGCCATTGGAATCGCAGAAGGCGCTTACCTAGTAGGCTCGGTAATTTCCACATCGAAACGGCCCTTTTCAGTGGCCTTCTTATCGCGCACTTCGAATCCTCCCACGCGATCGAATACCTCGGACGGGAAGGGAATATAGTAGTCGCTCTGGGGCTGCTTGTCCACATTCTCTACCACGACATTGATAGTTTCCCTCACATAGCTCTTTTCCAAATTGGTGTTCCGAACCAAGTTCGTGTTCTTGAAAACCTGTGGAGGCTTGAAGTCGGCTGGTAGCGCGATCTGGGAGGGCGTGGTCAAGTCGGAGGCGGCAGCCAGGCTGGATCCGAGGAGCCCGAGCACGGTGGCGGTGAAAAACCTCATGGTGACTGAGGGGATCCCGCCGTAGCTCACAATGTCTCCAAGAAGACAATTGAAAAAAAAGAATGAGTGGCGGATGGGGTTCGGAGATGGCAACTCCAAGATCGACGAAGCTGATGAGGTGTCCCGATTGTATACGCAGTACGGCGGGCGCGGCGGCGCCCGCACGCACTCCGCTTTCTTATCGCCGATAACAGCATCTCCTCATTTTTCTACTGCAACGGACTCGAGGGCTGCCTGTATTTGCACAATGCTGGCTACCAGGGCTGCTATTAGGTCCAAGAGCTGGAGGGGCCTTCGAGCTCCTCTTTCGAGGGGCCTTCATGGCCTCCAGAGCTCCGTTCCGAGCAAGTTCTTGAAGATATCAGAAGAGGTCCGAGATGCTGTTGCAACTGGCAAGCCTGTTGTTGCACTCGAGACCACTATTTACACTCACGGTATGTATAAAATATAAATAAGTCGGGTATATATGGTATAAGCAACATTGCTGATCAAAACAGGGTTCCCATTTCCCGAGAATATTGCTCTGGCAATGCTCCTAGAATCAGTTGTCCGAGCCAATGGTGGAGTTCCTGCGACCATTGGTGTCCTCGGAGGTGTCGCCCGAGTTGGCATGAACGCGCAAGAGATTGTTGAACTAGCTTCAACAGTACAGGATAAAAGCGCAATGAAAGTCTCCCGGAGAGACCTCGGCTATATTTGTGGCATGGTATTTGAACCTGCCCGTACTAGGATTGTTAAAATGTTGCTAAAGCTTCACAGGGTCTTGCAGGCAAATCTATACATGGCGGTACCACTATCTCTGGAACGATGATTCTTTCGCAGTTAGCGGGTATTAAGATTTTTGGAACTGGCGGACTCGGTGGCGTCCACCGCGGAGGAGAAAACTCGATGGACATATCTGGTAAGGCTCCTGGCGTCGAGTCCGAAGTGGCATTTATCCTAACTATTGTAACTAGCCGATCTCACTGAGCTGGGACGAACTCCCGTGACAGTGATTAGCTCCGGATGCAAGAGCTTCCTGGATATTCCTCGAACTCTCGAATATCTTGAAACAGAGGGCGTATGCGTGGGTACCTTTGCCGATGGCCGTGAAGGCCCCGTTGATTTCCCTGCATTCTACACCCGAGAAAGTGGCTTCCGCAGCTCTCGTGTTATCCAGAACGAAGCCGAGGCTGCTGCTATAGTTTGTAAGTCATACATGAGATGGCATTACTTCCCATGCTAATCGAATATTAGATGCGCAATCACAACTTCCAGTCTCTTCGGGTATCCTTTTTGCCAATCCAGTCCCTCTGGAGCATTCTGTGCCCAAGGCTGAGATCGATCATATCATCGAGGAAGCCATTCGTCTTGCCGATGTAGAGGGCTACAAGGGCAGCGATAACACCCCTTTTGTTCTCTCCAAGATCAAAGAGCTGAGCGGAGATAAGAGCGTTATTGCAAACCGGGCTTTGGTTGAGTCTAATGTGAAACGTGCAACGCGCGTAGCTGTTGAATTAGCTAAACTTGAAGACCTTGACCGGGAATCTAGTGCTCGGTGAGTGGGTTTCTAGATATAAATGGAACTACAATGCTAAGTTTTGAGATTATCATGAACTAGTCCAATGCCTGCCATCCCGAACTCTAGTTCTCAAAAGGAAACCCCCAAACCAGCTCCTATCGAAACACCTCCTCCGGCAACAACACCTATCACACAGGCAGATGTGTTAGTGGCTGGTTCGCTCGCTATAGATCTATCTTGCGACTATGCGCCATTCTCCGACCAGCAGACTCAAGTTGCACCTGTACCTCACACATCGAACCCAG
>JAOYNU010064652.1:0-80109 GCA_026745395.1 Tympanopsis confertula | reverse complement strand
TAAAAGTCTATCGGTACCCTAAACTACTATTTTATAGCGTATTACTATTAATAATTAATTAAATTACCTTTTTTAAGTTTTCGCTAACTTCCGAATTAATAATCTAATTTCTTTTAAAATTCTATTCTTTATTATAAACGAATTAATTAATTTAAGTACTTTATATACTTCTAAACTAGGTAATCCGTATACCTCCGATTAAGTTATCTAGGCTTTTATTTAAATTATCTAGGCTTCTATTTAGGCGACCTATACCTCTAATTCCTCGTATAGCGAGTTAATTAATACTAAACTAATAAGAGCTTCTATTAGGCGATCTATACCTATAATAAAACTTTCCGATTTCCGATCTCCCTTATAGTAGGCCCCGACGATATTAATTCGGATCTTAATATTATTATAAATACTAAGCTACTCGTATTACTACTAAGATCCTTAAGTCTATTCGCCTCTATACCTATTTCGCTAATACCTTCTATTCTATTCCCTATACTTACTATTATAGAAGCGCGTATTTATTTACCCCTATTCGCCGAGTTTAATAGCTCTAAACTAGAGTATCGAAACTAGTAAAATAAAGTTCGTATAAAACTCCGAATCGATAGAGATATATTCGGAGGCGTTTCTAGTTAAATCGCTACTCTCCTTATAGCTTTAAAAGACTTAGTAGATATAAACTATACCCTTTTTATTAGTATTAAATTTAAAAAAGATATACTACTACTCTCGAATATTTAGACTTATCTAAATCGCCTTTATACTAACCCTAACTATAAACGCGCTATTTATACTAAATAGACTAATTTAAAATAAAAAACCTCGGATTTTAATACTTATTATACTAAATTTAAATACCTACTAATAAAAACTAATAGCCTAGAATAGGCTAAAAGTATTAAGATTAATAACCTCTATTATAGTATAAATTAATTAATTCGAAGTACTACTATCGGTAAAACTATTAAGAATACTTTTATAGAATAGGTCTAATACTACTACTATATTTAGGCTAATATATAGATATTAAAAGCCCTTTCTACTAATTATACTACGATATATCTACTATCTCTAGCTTATAGTAATATCGCTATCGTTATCCCTACTACTTCTCTACCTTACGATTTTATAGATATCGATTTAAATCTTACTCCTATATAAACCCTTACCTAATATACTCGTAGGAATATACCGAACTTAAATAGATACCCTATCGGCCTAGGCCTCCCTATAGACCTTTAATATCGTAGAAAGTACTCGAAATAAGTAATACGAGAGGAAATATTACGCCGAAAAGTAATTAATATTTATTTCTATTATAGATATTTAGGTTATACTATTACCTTCTATCCCTTAAGTATACTTTAAAAGAATAGGAAAGCCTTTATTAAAATTACTACTACTTATATTAAACTTATTTTTAATACTACTACTAAAAAGCCGGAAAACTAGTCGCTCTTATACTAAGTTATATATAAGAATATAAGAAAACTTAATTAGAATACTAGGAGTATTAGGAAAAGACTAAGAAAATAGATTTACCTTTTTTTAAAGTAGATATTATAATTAATCGGATAAACTATACGAAATACTTATTCGAATTTAGTTATTTTTCTAGTACTCTAATTAGTAATAAACTAATAAATAATTTAAATTTTCTATACTTTAAAATAGAACTTAGAATATTAAAAAGAATTACCGGAATCGTAGGAATAATAAATAAAATAGCCTACTTCGAAATAAATATCGAAGGCTACTATTAGTATTATTAATACGTTTATTATATAGTAAAAGTAAATTAAGACCTAATATTAGGGCTCTTATAGTTTATAGAAAATAGGGTTACTTATAATAAATTCGTAAATACTACTTTTATTTTAATTTCCGAAATTATAGTCTACTACTCGAAAAAGCTTATTTATAATATTAAACCGGTAATCGTAGTTATTATAGCTACTAAGATCCGGTATATAAAAAAATAGGATCTAAGAGCTTCTAAAATCTTCGCTATTAGTTTAAAAGATATCGAATATACTCTTAAGAATAAGAAAGAACTAATACTAGAGTAAATTCGTAAATACTTATTATTTTAATATATTTAATTCTAAAATATTTTTATATACGATTAAGAGGAACTATTACCTTACCGAAACGAGCTAAATATAAATATCGAACTAGTTAAAAAAACTAATAAGAAAGACTTAAAAGTACTATAAGGACCCCTATATAGTATATTATAAGATAAGTTTCTCGTACTATAAAAGATTTTAATAGACTTCTTTAAAAAAAGTTTTATATATACTAATTAATTAGTTATTACTACCCTTATACTATTCGCCTATAAACCGGGTAGAAGGTTACGATTCTATATTAACTATAGGGCTCTAAATAGCCTTACGAAATACGATTATTACTTTTTACTACTAATCGGAAAGACCTTATACTAGATTAGAATAGCTAAATAGTATACGAAACTCGATATAAAAATAGTATTCTATCGAATCCGTATAGCTAATAAAAATATCTAGAAAACGGCCTTTTATATATACTATAGTTTATTCGAATAAGTTATTACTTTTTTTAGTCTTATAAATAGTCCTTCTATATTCTAATACTTTATAAATTAGGTCTTTTATAATCTTCTCGATTACTATATTTTAGCCTATATAGATAATATCTTTATCTATACGGATAGTATTTTCGAAAAGTATAAGATCTAGGTAAAAGAAATACTATTATATCTCGAAAAAGCTAGCCTATATTTAGATATCTCGAAATATAAGTTCGAAATTAAAAGTATTAAATACTTTAATTTAATCGTTATAGTAGAAGAAGGCGTATTAATAGATCTTATTAAAGTTACTACTATCCGTAAATAGGAAGCTCCTACGAGTATAAGAGGTATAAAAGTATTTATTAGTTTCGCTAACTACTACTATAAATTTATATAGGATTTTCGCGAGCTTACGAACCCGCTTTACTAACTTATAAAAAAAATATAGTATTCGAGTAATTAGAAACTATATAAAAAGCTTTTAAGACTTTTAAAGAACGTTTTTTAGCTAGGGGAGCGCTCGCCTATTAGGACCCTAACCGAGATACGCGCGTCGAATATAATATTTCTAGATTCGCTATTAGAGGATAATTAGTTTAATAATATAATATTCTTTAGTACTTTATTACTTTCTTTTTATATAAGATATTACTAGCCGAATAGAACTACCTAATCTACGATAAAGAACTTTTCTTAATTATCGCCGGAATTACTAAATAGCGCGTAGAACTATATAATTTAATTTCTTTAATAATTATTATAAACTATAAGAACTTAGAATACTTCTATAAGAAGAAATACCTATTAGAATACTAAGTATAGTAAATAGAGCTACTAGAAGTATTACTTTAATAGAAGATAATTTATCGGCCTAGTAAACTATTATAAGTCCTAGATACCTTCTTATATATAGATACTTACGATAATAGTTCTAAATACTCTAAAAATTAGTATTTATAGCTCTAGAAAGAAAACTAGGACCTTATCGTAATAACTTCGGAAATAGATATTAGAATATAACTTTTTCGCTAAATAGAACTTCGAAACTTATAAGAAGCTATAAGAGTAGTAGACCTTTTATACGAAAAGCTTATATAACTAGTTCTTAAGAAAACGCCGATATTCCCTTCGAAATTAGTACTTCCTATAATAGCCTAGATCTTAGAAGTATCGGTTAATAATTCTTAACTCTTTCTATATAGTAAATTATAGATCCTAAACTACGAACCTCTCCGTATAGCCCTAATTTAATAGTATTATAACTTAGCTATCGGAGGATACCCGGGCTATAAAACCCTTATTTCTATACTTATACGATAATTCTTCTAATTAAGTCTTAGAATAGATATTTATAAATTTATTAAAACTTATTCGATATATAGTAAAACTAAAATCTAGAAGTAAAAGAAATATAGTTTACTATAACCTCTACTAATACTATCGCGAAACTAGGCTTTTATTTTAATAGACTTTATAATATATCTACTAAACGAATAGGGTTACGAGTAGTTATTAATAGTTATAGACCGCTTTTCTAGAAGTTTTATTTTAATACCGTTAAGAATAAGGGAAATAAATAATATAGTTAAAGTATTCTTAATTTACGTTTACGTATACTATAGACCCCCCGAATTAATTATCTCGGATAAAAGAAGGTAATAGATTAATAGCTTTTAGAAACGCTTCTATAAGCTACTAAAAATCGAAAAAAAGCTCTTAATTACCTATTATTTATAAACTAATAGTACTACTAAAAAGATAAATTAAGAAATATAGTAGTTCTTATATTAATATATTACTTTTAGTTAATAGGACTAGGTTATATAGTTACTAATAGTTTAATTAGTTTTTAGTAACCGGCCCTAGTATACGAGAAGAGGTATTTTACTTTTCTTTACTACTTATAGTTATAATATAGAACTAATTTAAATAAATAAAAATTAGAGCTAAACTAGTAGTAAATATATTATAGTTAAAAGTATAGTTTTAAAGTTCTAAGAGGTCTAATAATAGGTAGCTACTACTCTCGTAAATAGCTAATAAATAATAGAAAAATAAACTAATTAATATAAATATACTACTAAGAACTTTAAAGTAGGCGATTAAGTATAATTAGATTTTAGAAATATCTAAATAAAGTACTTAAATAAAAAACTAGACTAATTATATACGAAATATACTATTATAAATATAATTATACCGAATATCTATAAACTAAATATCTTTACTAGTATTTATAATCGCTTCTATTTAGATTTCTTATACTTAGTAGAATATAGAAATCTATTATCGTAATAGCCTTATAATAAGATAACCCTATTAATTATAATTAATAGAGAATACGAATTCCGAGTAGAGGCGATTTTATATATAAGAAAATAGTAAAATAAGTATATCGTATAAATAAAATAAGTAAGCTACGAAACCCCTACTCCTATGAGCTTAAAAAATATCGAAAATACTATAGTTTTAGATAACTAAAAAGCGAAGTAGGGGAGTATATAGTAGAACGATAGACCGAAAGAGTACTATTTAATAAGAACTAGGTACTTAAAAGTATAATAAAAGAGGTTTAATACCGTAGAAAAAGGAGAAAAAAGGGGTAATATTACGGGGTAAGACCTATTAGACCTAAGAGGTTATAATATAGGTATATAACTACGTTACGAGCTAGGAAGCCCTACTTTAGATCCTATAAGAGCTTCGTTTAGCTTACTCTCGTCATCTAATTAATAAAAGTCTATCGGTACCCTAAACTACTATTTTACAGCGCGTTGCCGTCAACAGGTTATAGAAAAGATCTTATAGTACTACCGATTTAGAAATTGCTATTATTATAACGGTCTACGTAAGAGGTGAACCTTTTTACGTAGAATGAGATTATATTCTAAACTAAAGAGAAGAGAAGAAAGAAGGGGACCTTACGGGAGGCGTAAGGTTCTTTATATATAGTAAAAGACCCCTAGGGGGTCTAGAGAAATCCGTATAGTTCTATAAGCCTAGACTTAAGTCTAGGTTTAATAGAAGAAGCTAGTAATATATTTTAGTACCTAATAATACGGTATTTAGATAGTATTTTATACTATCGGAAGACTAGTAGGAAGCTAGTACTTAAGTACGGGGTATCTCTATACTAGGGTTCTAGAATACGCTATTATCGATTACTAGTTCGATAGTTAAACTACTAAGTCGAAAATAAGTTTTTTAGAATACTTAAGTTCTCCTAGTTCTAGAGGTAGTATTTTCTTATCGATCTAATTAGTATTCGTAGAGCTAGACGGCGGCGAAGATAACGGGGTATCGGATAATATTAAAAGGGTTATATAATTAATAACTAATTTACGTATAGGGCTACGTATAATTAGCGAAGGTAAAGCCGAGGCTTTAGAAGGGTCTTAACCCTTTATATTAGCCCCCCTCTTCCCCCCCCCTTTTCTAGGGTTTCGTAGCCTATAGAACTTCTAAAAAACTAGATTCGTAGACTTTTAGAGCTTCGGTATTTAGAAAGTCTTCTAGCGGTTCTTTAGTAAATTTCGTATAACCTTTTTCCTTAACTAAAATACTAAAATAGCTATTTCTAATTCGGTAGTACTATAAGATCTTTTCTATAACCTACTCCTTTTCGATATAGTTATTAGAGGTTTCTAATAATTAGATAAAAGGTAGTTCCGGGTAGGCTATATTTTAAGAAAAAAATAGGTCTTCGGAGGCTTAGTATAGAAGATCTATATAGAAAATAGGGTAGATTTTAAAAGGGGTATTAAAATAAATAGCGTAAAATCCTACTAGACTTATAACTTTATATAGTAGGGCTATTTAGTCTAATTTCTTCGAGGGTCTAGTAGTTCTAATATTCTTTAAATATAGTAGAACTCTATCCCTTATTTTATAGGATTCTAATACTTATTATAACTAGTTTATATATTTTTCTTAAGTTTCTTAGGTATTTATAATCGCTACTACTACTAAATCGTAGTAATCTCTTAGTTTTCTAACTTATTTACGCCCTTTTTCGGCCGGGGAGACGATAAATCCGGTAGAAGACTTTATATAAGGTTTTAAAATCTCGAAGTAGTATCCGTAGTTTAAGAAGAATAGGGAGAATCTAGTAGATATAAATTTTCGGTTACTAAAGCCGAGTATTACGCTAGATAATAATATATCCTAGTTATCCTAGTTAAATAAGTAGAATATTTATAAATAAACCTCTAGTTCTATATTTAAATATTCCGTAGATCTATCGGTTTAAGGGTAAAAAGCCGTAGATAAATACTTCTAAATTCTTAAAAACTAGTAAACCTCTTTCTAGAATAAACTAGTAAATTAGGGTCTTCTATTAGAAACTATAGCGCGGGGGAGTCTATAGTATATATAGATATACTATAGGAAGGCGTAGGCGATATCCGGGGCTTTTATCGTCTTTATAAGTATAAATATAGGGCTTTTCGTAAATCTATCTATAACTACTAGTATAATAGACCTATTAGGAGTTTCGGGGAGGTCTACTATAAAATCTATAAATAGTTCTTACTAGGATTATTTATCATAGACTGGCACGAGTGTAGTATAGTAGATGGTATTAGCTAGCTATATAAGGGATAAAAAGGGTCTTAGATAAAGCCTATAAGCTAGGGATATAGTCTAAAAGGGATAAAGGAGGTGGCTAGGAGGTACGCGCCTATATAAGGATAGAAAGGGAACCTATTAAAAAAAGGGGATCTAGCTTTTTATAAAAGTTATACTACTATTATTATAATAGAAGTTTTAATTAACTATATATAATCTATACTATATCTATACTTTATTTATAATACGTTTATATACTAGGATTACGATACCTTTACTCTCTAACTTATATACCCTAATTACTAAAAAGCCTAATAAAATAACTTTTACTATATCCTATAGACTAATAGGCTATAAGGACTAGAGACGTCGTAAGAATACTATAAAGATATACTTATAACTATAAGCTATATAACTAATTATACTTTACGTATAATAACCTAGTATTTAAGTATATATTATATATAATAAGCTAAGATAGTTATTACTCGTAGCTATTCGGCCGCTCTATAAAATAAAGAAGAGAGAAGATATTAAGTAGAATAAGATAGAGGTTCTCCTATCTAAAAAGAGACCGAATCGGTTACTACGCCCTATAGACCCCTACCTTTTTCTCCTCTCCTTCTAGATCTATTAGTACTCTTAAAAGAAGTAGTCGGAGAATAATATCGTAAATATACTATAATAATAATAGAAGAATACTAATATTAATTAAATAATAGTATTATAACTTTTAATCTATTTACCTAACCCGAGATCTAGAAAGAGGTAAACTAAAATACGTATATTATATAAATAGTATAGAAAAAGGAGGATAAGCCCTAAATATCTAATAAGATTTATACGATAATTCTATAAATAGCTCTACTTATTAAGTTCGAAGGGAACTTAGAGGAGAATAAGAATACTTTCTTATAATAGCTATATTATACTATTAATTTATATAAAATTAAGGATAATATCGAGAAAGTAATACTAAAATAAGCTAATTTTAGGAAATAAACTAGAATTTATTAGACTATATATATCGCTAGTACTTACGATAACTAGATATCTAGGGTTATTTAGAACGATTTCCTAAAATTCTTAGACTCGGAATTAACCCTACTTTACTTATATAGTAAAAATATTATAGTAATATTAATAGACCGGTAGTAATAAGAATATAAGCTATTAATTACTTTAATTTATAATATTTTAAGAATTAAAGCTAAAATTCTATAAGAGTTCCCCGAACTTTTCTAAATATTTACTATCTACTACGTAATTAATAAAAAAGGTAAGAAGATTATTATCCCTAAGGCTAGTTCTACTCCCCCTACCCTCTAAGAACTAAAAAGCTTCGCTTTAGCCGAGGAAAAACCCCTATAGTAGACCTACTATTTAAGAGATAAAGGGTATAAAAACGATTATAATAAGGACTTAAAATATAGAAGTACTAAAAGACCTTATAATATACTAGAAAGCCTATTTATAAACCTCCTAGAAGCCTAGAAAGATAATATAACTAATAAGTAGCCTTATCTTAGTTAAACTATAAATATATCTTAAAAGTATAGGGTAAAGAGAGATTTTTCTATACTTAGGTATTATAAGTATAAGCTTATAAATTATATAAGACCCTAGTATATAACCCTAAACTATACCTAATATAGTAGAAGGTCTTATACGACTAAAAACTATAGCCTACCCCCTCTTCTAGCCGAAATAATTACGTAGGAGAAGTTAGATAGTAATAGAGTACTAATAACTAGAACTAGACCTTAAGATAAAGCCCGATAACCTATTCTTATAAAGAAAAGACTTATTATACCTATTATTATAAAAGTAGGATATTAGTAGAAAGATATAAGTACTCTTCTAGATATAAAAGCTAAATTATAAATTATAATCGATAAAACCTAATAGAAGAAAAGAGGTAGGGCTATACCTATCCTTATAAGAGATATAATTAATACCCTAGTAGCCTAAAGAGATATAAAAATAAGAAGAAGAATAATTACTATTATAAAAATTATAAATTCGGAAAGAAATACCTAGACTTTTAGTTATAATACGATTATTACGAAGATCTACGATCCTAAGTACTAGATAGTAATCGGGCTAAATTAGTTAATAAAAGTAGACCCCGATATATACTTCTCGACGGGCTAATAGCGTTATCGCCTTTTAAAAGAAGGATAAGATAATATTAAATTAATCTCTATTTTAGAGGAAATACGATATATTAGGAATACCGTAATAGCTTATATATACCTATAATATATAGGGCTACCCCTAAAGAAGCCTCCTATTACTACCCCTATATAGAAGTAAGACCCTCTAAGTACTATAGTATATTAGATAACTAGTATTTTATTAGAGTATTTATAGAATATAATAACTAAGTTCGCTTATATACTCGATTATAATAAAAATAAAGATATTATAACTATACTATAAAAGCGCCCTAACTAATAGACTAACGAGGAAGAAAAGTTCCTAAATATAAAAGCTATAAATAGATTACCCCTACTAGGTAGAAAAACCTATATAATTAATTTAGAAGGCTTACCCCCTAAGTATACCTTTATTTACCTACTATATAAGAAAAAGTAAAAGACCTTTAAGGATTATATAGAGTAAGCTCTAGACCTAGGATAGATTCGTAGAAGTAATAGTCTTCTAAGGGCTTTAGTTCTCTTCGTACTAAAGAAAAGAGGTACCCTATAGCTCTATATAAATTACTATAAACTTAATACTATTATAAAGAAAAATCGTATACTTCTTCTATTAATTAATAATATCCTCGAATATCTATTAAAAGCTAAGATCTTCTCGAAACTAGACCTTAAGAATATATATTATAGGATATATATTCGCGAAGGCGATAAGTAGAAGATAGCGTAGAGATATCGATATAGATACTTTAAATATATAGTAATACTATTCGGGCTTATAAATACGCCTAGTATATTCTAAATTTATATAGAAGATATCCTAAAAGTCTTTATAGATACTTATTATATTATATATATAGACGATATACTTATTTATAGTAATATAATAGAAGAATATATTAATTATATTAAAATAATTATTAAAGCCCTTCGAGATACTAGCTTTTATAGGAACCCTAAGAAGTATAAATTCGAGACTAACGAAGTAGGCTATTTTAGTTAGGTCGTAGGCGTTAGGGGAATTAGTATAAATCTTATAAAAGTTAAGGAGATACTCGATTAGCCTAAGCCTTAATTAGTATAAGATATTATATCGTTTACTAGATTAACTAGTTACTATAGGCGGTTTATTAAGAATTATAGTAGAATTATAGTTCTTTTAAATAACTTAATATACTAGGATAATACTATAACTATATATAAGAAGCTTTTTATAGCTCGATAGAAGAAGATTTAAGGAAAACGGCTCCGTATAAGACCCTTAGATATAGGGGATAAGGGCTAGTAAGTAGTAGAAGAACTAAAAAAGGCTTTTATAGAAGCTAGCGTACTAGCCTACTTCTAGCCTAAGTACTTTATCTATATTAAAACCGATACCTTAGACTTTATAATTAGAGCTATCTTTAGCTAGAAGTAGCCTATAAAAGCGTAGACCTTTATAGCTTTTATATTAAAGAAGTTTAAGAATACTAAATTATATTATAATACCCTAGATATAGAACTTCTAGTTATTTATAAGAGTTTTAAGATTTAGAGGTACTACCTCGCGTATACTTTAGTACTTATAGATATAAGAATAGATTATCTAAATATTAAATATCTACTATTAAAACCCTAATTATCTCTAAAGTAAATAATAGTATTATCGTACCTAGTTTTTTTTAATTTTACGATTACTTATCTTCTAAAGTAGAAGAACCTAGTAGATCCTCTATCGTAAAAGCTAGATTTTAATAACCCTATAGAGAGAAGAGAAACGAGATAAGCTATTATACTTTAATTCTAATCGCGTTTTATAAATAAAGATACTATATTATAGAAGTATATTAAATATATAATTATAGTACTAAATAATTTTATTAAGTATTATTCTATTACGGGATACTCCTTTTAGGTTAAAGCTAGTACTCTAGTAATATATTATAAGCCTTCTAAGTTAATACCTCTATATCTAGCTTAAAGAGATAGGATTTTCGAGGCTAATAATAGGATATCTAAGTAATAGTATAGTAATCTAAATATATACTTTAGGTTTTCCTACTACTAGGGAAGATAATTTATAATATCTTCTATTATCGATAGGGAGGAAATAACTAACTTTACCCTTAAAGAAGATAGTAAAGTAATATATATTATACTCTTTAACTTAAATCTATAATTAGACCTTATTAAAAATACTATATTTAAAGATATAATCCGCGAGGTATATTAAGGGGATACTTTTATTACTAAATAGAGATAATCCTAGATATCCTATATTAAAAATATATCTAGGAGAGCTAGATTAACTATTTAGCTTAAAAAGTACGGTCTACTCTATCGGAATAGTAAGGTATATACTTTAAATAGTCTAAGGGCTAAAGTATTATACTTATACTATAATAACCCGTATACTAGATACTAGGGTATATCTAAGATAGTAGCTCGTATTAAAAGTATATTTTTCTAGCCTAGTATTAATAAAAATACTAAGTAGTAAGTATATACTTATAGTATATATTAGGTATCTAAGCCCTTATTAAAGAAACTATATAGTTTATTTAAACCCCTACCTATTCTTTAAGGCCTATAATAAGAAATTACTATTAATTTTATTATAGATTAACCCCTAATATCTTTTAAGAGAAGCGGGTACTATAATTTAATTTTAGTAATTATAAATAGATTTATAAAATAAGTCGAGTATATCCCTTATTTAAAGCGTATCTATAGTATAGATTTAGCGTAGTTATTTTTAGATAGGATCTTCTAATCCTATAGGCTACCGATAGGAATAATATCGGATAGAGGTTCGGTATTTATAAATAAATAGTAGTCTAGTTTTTATAACCTCTTACTTATTAAAAAAAGGTTAAATATTAGCTTCTACCCCTAAACTAATAGGTAAATAGAGAGATAAAACTAGATCCTAGAATAATACTTTAGAAGTTACTATTCGAAATATTAAGACGATTAAGATAACTAGTTACTACTAGCTTAAATTACGTATAATACGTCTAAGTATTCGGTAATAAAATAAACCCTAGCGAAGCTTTTACTTAGGTACGAGCCGCGTATACCTTATAATACTATAAGAATACTATATAAGTACGCCGAAAAAGCGGAGAACTAAGTAGAGATAATAGTAAAAGATAAAAACCTTATAAGAGAAGTTTTACTAAAAGTATAGGTATTTATATCTCGATAATATAATAAGAAGCGAAAAGAGTACTTTTTCTAGGTTAACTAATAGGTCTTATTAAATATAAAAAATATTAACCTCTTATAACTATATCGAAAACTAGGACCTAAATAAATAGGCTTATACTAAATTAAATTAATTAAATTATCCGGAAATACTATCGAACTAAACCTCCTACTAATAATACGTATTTACGGCGTATTTAATATATAAAATTATAAACTTTATATTTATAAGTCTAACGATACCTAAGAAATATTATTAGATAACCCTTTTAATAGAGAAATTATATATAAAGTCGATTTTATCGTAGATTATAGAAGTAATAGAAAGAATAGGCTATATAGAGTACGATAATTAGGATATAATAAAGACGAAAATACCTAAAAACCCTAAAAATACTTTAATAATAAAAAAATATAATAAGAATATAAGGAAAAATAAAGAAAATTTTAAAAAAGAAGTAGGGTACGAATCGCGGAATAAAAGTCTATAGAAGTACTATAAAAATATTACTATAATATAAGAAGGAATAATACGATAAAATAATATATTATTAGGAGCTATATAATACGGCTATACTTACTATATAATCGGCTAATAGGCTATACTTATTAGATATTAGAAGAATAGCCCCCGGCTCCTAGAGCCCTAGAGGTACCCCCGATACCCTTACCCTTATCCTTACTTTTATCCTTACCCCTACTTTTATTATTATTAATTAGACCTATTAGATAATTAAGATAGCTATAAATACGCTCTATATACTTATCTAATACCTCTAGTAGAGTCCTAATAATATAGCGCTCTAGACCCTCGAGATAATCTCGGAAATTATTATTATTATTATTATTATTATTATTATTATTACTATTATTACTATTACTACCTCTTTTATAGATCCTAGTAGTATCTATAATAGTCCTTATAGCTAGTATATTAAGACGGGGGAGAAGGGTATATATAGCGAATTTTTTATTTATACTAGCTTAGTAGTAATTATAGAACTAATCCTAGGTATTAGTAATCTCGGGGCTAGATATCTAGTCGTAGTAGTACCTACTATAGCTACCTATATATTAGTAGTACCGATACTTAATTAAGCGCGCTAGGAGATATATATTAGCAGTATATCTAAAATATATAGATAAAATAAGATATATACGACTAAAAGGGATAAGATATTACTAGTATCTAGTAGTATTAGTCTAATAACCCTAGTCTACGAGTTTTTAGATATACTAGGCGTATAGTAGAATATTCTTAAAGAGCTTAAAAATACTATATTAGTAAAGAGAAATACTATAAAAAAAGGTTAGTAAAAGGTATACTATATAGGGCCTATAATCTCGTATCGAAGATACGGAGAAGGAGTAGCTACTATACGAGCTAACTATTTAATATTACGCCGAGGCGTAGGTATAATACTATTATTATTATTATTATTATTATTATTATTACTTTTAAAAACTAATAGTAGATAATATAACGAATTACAAGTATTATCGGTAGTAATATTAGTAGAATTATATTCTCCTAGTATTATTATAGTATTTTTAGTTACTTCTACTTTTTTCCTAATTACCTCTCTCTTCTTATTCTCTTTTTCCTTCTACTTAGCCTCCTCCTTATTCTTCTTATATATTACCTCCTCTATAGTTTTATAAATAAATACTAAGTAAGATATAATAATAATAATAATACTAGTACCGAAAAAGAAGAAAATAAATAAGAAGAAATTACGAGAAAGAAAAGAAAAAAAAATATATAAAAGAAAATTACGGGATTTAAATAAAGAAGTTATACTATTATTATAAGAATTTATATAAAATAGAAAGAGTATTTATTAAATTAGCCCCTAACCCCTAGAAGAAATTAAAAAAATATTATATATTATTAACCCCGAGTTCTACGAAGTATCTTTCTACTTTAAAAAAGAGAGTTATACGATATATTAACTATACCTAAATTATACTATAATAATACTTTCTTAAAAAGATAAATATTAAATTATAACTATTATATATAGTAAGTATATTAAAACGACTTACTAGTAGAAGAAGTACTTTATTATAGACTAGTATAAGCGTAGTATAGTAGATAGTACTAGCTAGTTATATAAGGGATAAAAAAAGTCTTAAATAAAGCCTATAAGCTAGGGATATAGTCTAAAGGCGATAAAATAAATAGCTAGGAGGTATACGCCTATATAAAGATAGAAGGAGAACCTATTAGAAAAAGGGGATCTAACTTATTATAAAGGTTATACTACTATTATTACGATAGAAGCTTTAATTAACTATACTCTATCCGTACCGTATCTATACTTTATTTACGATATCTATACGTATTAGGATTACGACGCCTTCACTCTCTAACTTACGGACCCTAATTATTAAAAGGCCTAATAAGGCCTTCTAAGTCCGAAGTAAGTCCTAGAAAGGTCCTAACGTATAAGGCGTAAGTCTAGGGTTTTTCTCGGCCGATTAGGGCCTTCCGGAGATCTAGAGAGATATTCCCCTCTAGATACGAGATTTTTACGCCTTCTAGGGTATCCGTAAACTCGGTTTCGGCGAGGAGGTATTCGAATTTCGGAAAGTAGAAAGTAAATAAATTTTTTTCTTTTATTTTTTTCTTCTCGGAATTTATTTTAAGTTTTAATTACTTTATTAGGATTTATATAAATAGATTTTAGGTAAACTAATAGATTCGAAAAATTAGTAAATTTTTATTTTTCTATATTTTAAATATAAGCCGATACGAAGAGTTAAGCCGAAAATTCTATCCTACTATAAATATAGTAAAACTAGGTAAAAGGGGTATTAATAGAAGTTCTATCGATACTAATTTTAACTCGGGCTTCTAGAAGCTAAGCTTTAAAATCCTTTTATTTTCTAGAAAAACGGGGGATATCGGGAAAGGCTTTTTTAGGTTAGGGATTCTTAGGGACCCCGGCTAGCTCTAGTACTAGAATAATTAGAAGGGCTTTAAAAACTTCTTAGAATTAATTCTAAAAGTTCTAGATAACTTCTTCTTATATAATTTATAAAGTAGTTATTTTATTTATACTAGCCTCTAAATAGGCTAAATACTAGGCCTAGGGGTCTTAAAAATCTATCGTAAGGTCTTAAGGGTTTTCTAGAGTTCTAGAGTTCTAAGTTTTCTTAAGAATCTCTAAATTATAGAGTCTTTATTAGAATAATAACCTATTATAAAGTATACTCTATTTCCTAGGAAATTCTACTAAATAGAGAGTTCTAATTTTAGAATACGAAAAAGAAGATCTTAGAAGAGTTCTAAGAACGAAGAGGGGTTCTAGGAAGTTCGTAAAGTTTAAGGGAGCCTAGAAGTCGTCTAGGGCTTTTCGTAGAGGGTCTAGGGGCCTAGATATCGTCTAGGACTTTTCTAGGGTTCTAGGGGCCTAGATATCGTCTAGGACTTTTCTAGAGGTTCTAGGGGCCTAGATATCGTCTAGGGCTTTTTAGGGTTCTTAAAAGAGTTTAGAATAATATAACGGTCTATATAAGAGGTAAACCTTTTTATATAGAATAAGATTATATTCTAAACTAAAGAGAAGAGAAGGAAGAAGGAGATCCTATAGGAGGCGTAAGGTTTTTTATATATAGCGAGGGACTTTTAAAAGGTCTAGAGAAGTCCGTATAGTTCTATAAGCCTAGATCTAGGTTTTAGTCTAATAGAAGAAGCTAGTAATATATCTTAGGGTTTCCTTATACTAGGGTTCTAGAATATACTACTATCGATTTACTAATTCGATAGTTAAATTATTAAATTAAAAGTAAATTCTTTAAAATACTTAAGTTCTTTTAGTTCTATAAGTAGTATTTTCTTATCGATCTAACTAGTATTCGTAGAGTTTAGACAGCGGCGAAGATAACGGGGTATTAGGTAACTAGTCTACGTATAGGGCTACTTGCGATTAGCGAGGGTATAGCCGAGGCTTTTAGGGGGGTCTTAACCCTTTATATTTTATCCCGGGTATTATTCGTTATTAGGGTCCCTAGAAGACCTAGCGCTATTTACCCCCGTTATCGGGGTATTATTATCGCGCGACTAGTCGGCTCCCGGGGCGCGATAAATACCTATCTAGCCGAGTTTTTTCTTTAAATCCTATATTTCGATATCTTAGGCGAGGGCTCTATAGCCTATTACCGTTTCGATATAATTCGATTTACTAATTAATTTTCTAATAGTTTTATCCTATATCCGGGGGGAAAGCTATTATTATAACTAGCCGATCTTAAAAATATCGTCCTAATTTAAACTATTAGTAATAGCTATTAGCTATTTAAATTTAACGAGAAAATCGCTAAAAATATCTATATTCGTTATATAGAGTTTACTAAATTTTACTTTAGTTATTTAATAGTAATAAAAATCGCTATAAGTATTATTTAAGTAATTTAAGAATATAATTAGATTATATTTATTATTATTACTACTTACTTTATAAAAAATAGCGATTTATTCTTAAATATAATTATTAATTTACTCTATAAATAGACTTATTTATCGTAATTTAAACTAATAAAATCCGTATTAATTACTAATTTATATTAGATTATAGCTTTTTAGGCTATAAAAGTTTACTTATTCTTATTATACTATTCTCCTTCTAGGAGTAGTTTCTATCTATATAGTACTTTAGTTAAAAATTAGGCGATTTCCTACTATAGGTAGGTAATCTCCGTCTAGAGATCCTACTAGTCCCCGCTTTAGATTAGACTAGGTCTAGTCGGCCCTTTTACTAAATTCTACTAAATACCTCTTATTTAAAAGTCGAATTCGTCGTCTAATACTATTTTAACTATTTCTATCTCTAATTAGTTTTAATATAATAGATATATAAAGGACTAGCCCTATTAGTAAAAATACGAATAGGTATTAATAGTAAATTAATCTATTATATATAGAAAGAGGAAAAGGAGAGATCTATATATATAGTATAATTAAAGTAGATATACCCGGTTATAAGTAGGTTATATAACTAGGTTAGGTCTAGCCCTAGCCGGACACGAGGTTCCAGGTACAGGCCAGTAGGCCTAGGTCCATAACATTCTACTAATTTTTACTCGATTATAGGTGAAAACGTAGTAGTAATATAAAGGTTCGAGATAATTATTTTTACTATTAGACTTTACTTTTATAATACTAAAGCTATTAGTAATCGTAGTATGAAAAATAGTATTTTTTACTTTATTATAAGTACTCTAAACTAGGCCTTCGAGGGCTATAAACGACGATAGTAATAGCGTTAGTAAATATACGGCTTTTATAGTAGTAAAATATAATAGTATAGTAATAATAGTACGAAAAGGCGATAGTGAAAAAGTAATAGCGATAGTTACGAGATTACTAGTAGTAAAAGCGATATTTTTAAGAGAATACGTATATAGATCTTAATTAATAAAATATATAGTTACCTATAGTACTTTATATATATATAGATATAACTTTCTAAAAACGGAAAACTAGTACGTTTTAATATAACACTAGTGCGTTTAACAGCTAGGTCGAAAAATGCGAGCTTAGGCTCGAAAAATAGAGGCCGCACGTACCGAGGTCTCCCCCGTCACTACGCTTCCGGCTATAATACCCCACTAGTAGCTTATCACTTATCACCACGTGATAATCATCTTCCTCCGACCCAACGTAGTGGCCGATCACAATCCCTCAATTATTTTCCCAATCCACTCCATGGAGTCTCAAACAACACAACATACCGTCATCCTAGGTGGCGGCGTGGTAGGTTTAGCAACGGCTTACTACCTCGCGCGCTCGTCACTATCTACTACCTCCAAATACTCCTCCCATAAGATTACTATTGTCGACCCAGCAGCAAGGCCATGCTTGGGCGCTTCATCTCAATGCGAGGGCGTGTTAGGTATGTTTGGCTACCCATCAGAAACGGATCCATTGGGCAAGCTATCATGGGGATTGTTCTATGAGCTGGCGACCGAGAGTGACGGCCGCCGGATATTTGGCTATTCTCCATTAGCTGTGCATGCCGTCTTTGCGGAGAAGTACGAGCCCAACAACCCTCGCCTTCCATTCCCCGTAAAAAGGGAAGAGAAGATCACGGACCTCCCAGCTTGGCTCAAAACAAAGGATGAATGGGCCGCTGGGATCATTGAGGACGGTCACGGAGCGGCACAGGTGTAAGTCTACACACCCGCCCCAGCTCCGGAATGTGAAGGATAAGAGAATACACCATCTTTGAATCGACACCATTCAATTAATTCGTTTGTTCGCCTACCTCTAGTGACCCGGCCAAGTTCTGCGAATTTCTTCGTACTCAGTGCGAAAGCCTCGGGGTTGAGTTTCTTATGCGGTCGACAGCAGTAGGGGTGCACTGGACGCCTGATGGACGCAACCTATTGGCTGTGGATATCAAGACGCTCGTGGAGGGTGGCAAAGAGAACGGAAGACAGCTACCCTGTCGTAACATGATCATCAGCGCTGGCTCATGGTCGGCAGATGTGTTTTCACACTTGTTCCCTTCAGCCAAGGTGTCAATCCGTATGTCCGAAAGCCAGGCTGTGCAAAGCTGGATACGAATTCGCAGCTCAACAACGGATATCATTGAGAACAGCGTGGATCTTAGCCAGCAGGTATGGTTAAATACGTTAAAGGATAATTGTGACTTTCACATCTCTCATCTTGCTGGAGATGATGGATTTTTCGTCGGCGGAAGGATCGAGAATGGGATCGAAACGCCACCTTTGCCGGAAGACATATGTCCCAGTGAGAAGGATATCAAGGAGTTAAGAACAATTGTGGCAAACTATGTCAATATGACAGGAATCGATCCAACGTTTCGAAGCGGGAGAGCGTATATGCCCCGAACGTCGCTTAATCACCCGTTCATAACAAGTGTACCCCGGAGCTTGCTTGCCGCTGGCAGTACGAGGCATTTGGAACGAGATGAAAATGGCTGTGGGGGCGTATTCCTGAACTTTGGTCATGATCTTGATGGTTTTACGCTGAGTCTAGGAAGCGGCAAGGTCGTTTCTCAACTTGTGATGGGAGAGGAACCCTCGATTGATCTCACGCCTTTTGGCCTGCCGAGTGACAAATAATACTCTTCGAAGGGTACAAATTACTATAGGCGATACTTCTCAGTAATAAATTCAGGGAAAATAACTGGGGCTCTGGAAAACACAATAAACGGCGATTTGGGATGGCAAAACTTATTAACAGTGTTCAAATAACTAAGATGTCTACCACCACCCTCAAGTCGATTCGCGTCTAGATTACGCGTAACTGGTTTTTTACTATAATAACGTGTAACGGTTGATATGCTAACCGCCTATGAATGTTAGCCTATGGACCTAATCCGTGGAAGGCGAGCAGCTATTACACCCATTTTGCTGACATTTTGCACTGGTCTTCCTACTTGAGGAGCTTGGGCTGACTACGTGATCAAGTCGTCACGCTTCGACGATGTGAAGAAACCGCCATTCATGAATATCAACCCCAACGTGACTGAGGACCATAACACGGGCTTGACGCTTTGGTAAATAGGTGCCATTTATCAATATATTATTGAACAGAGTGACACAGATAAGCGCTTGACATACGACACGCTTAAGGAGAGGCACCTGTGCAATCAGTTCTTGTTCTTCCAGGTGAGCTGCCTACGGCCAGTGTGGCTGGTTCCTGCATCTACACTCGGAGAGGATCCCGTCGGCTATCGAGCGCTATTCAAAAGAGATCAAGCGCGTCCTAGGAGTCATTGAGAGCGTGCTCGCCGCCAAGACCGCTGATGCGCAGTTGCCAGTCGGCAAAAGATGACCTTTGCCAACGTATCATTTGTGCCTTGAAACTTCCGCCTCATCAAGGTGCTGATGCAGCCTCGGGATGAGGTCTGGGAAGGTACTCCGCACATCCGAGCCTGGAACGAGCGCATGATAGAGCTGCCCTCTTGGAAAGGGCCCATGGAAGTTCGGGCCCGCCTTACGGATGAGCAAAGTCTGCAGCGGAATGGGATACCTGTGGGGATAGAGACTTTCACTGAGTATGAGGGTAAGTAAGATTGCTGCCGGCGAGAACACCATTCCGCGGCAGTAAAAGACCTAGTAAATATTCAAATACCTGGAAATCTATGATGTTGCTGAGTGACATCGCTCATAGTAACCTTGGAATATTAATACATTTGTGCTACCTTCAACTTCAAAGCTGGTTAGATATATATCATGCCTCCTTCAATCGGTGCATATTGTGATGAATGAGGAATTACCACGGGAAACTCAATAGTATGCTAATCCAGCATAGTAACGGGCCGCAAGCGCATGGACGGGTCTGTCGGACTACGATTTATGATATTCATGCGCATAAAGTTCAACTTAGCAGAGTCTGACTGCATCCTGAATTATTTTATCTGCTGCTTGGGAGAGAATTAGATATACTAGGCCATCTGATCGTCTTCTCCTCTTGATAAGTAATAGGGTCACTTGTTAAAGAAAAGTAGTATCGGGATTGAGAGTGACAGGGTAGGGGATTTACAGAATACCGTACGGTGAACTGGTTTAATAGTCGCACGCCACCATACTGAGTCGATGAAGTGAGACAAAATGATCTATATGTCGCGTGTTCGGATGAATAAGTTCTCCGCGCTATTTCATTGATTGCAAAGAGACGATCGCCGTCGAAGGCCAAGGCCGGGGTTTCTAAGCCACAGTTATGGTTCTCGACATAGCATTCGAGATAGCATTAGAAATAATAATACAAGGCCAGATATAAATATGAACTAGGGATAATATCCAGGACCGAAACAAGCAGTTGGAATACCCTGGAGTCAGCGTCTTTGATGGTGCCAATAAGAGAATAGAACAAGCCGCCCAATTCTGGTGAGAACGCTTCGATGTTCCTGATCAGTCTGAAAGATAGAAGTCCGTGTGTATCGCTACCAGAAGTTTGCTTACCACCACAGATTCCTATAGAAAAACACCATCGGATCGTGGCATCTCGGTCCGTGGTCTTGAACCCATGCCATACTCTTCCGGAATCCCTTTCACGAAGAGGCTGATGTCATATCGGGTAATTTCGTGAATCACGATGCGCAAAGAGCCCTTAAATGCTGCTGTGGCAACCTCTAGATATAATCTCTATTTTATAGGAATTGATGAAGATTGGCGCAAAAGTCTACATGGATCTTGGCCTATTTAGTCACGGGAGCGCTCTGGAACGCGCATTCCCTTGCCATCGCCCAGATATCGTCAAGGGTTTAATTTAGGCCGACGTTGCTTAGATAACCGAACCCGTTTTATCATTTGAGTCTTATTTGGATTCCAGTGCGATTTCATCTGCACGAGAATATTTTCTAGACAGGCTGCGGACTATAGCTGACTTATATCTGCACGGGGGCTCGCCACCTCCGCGGGGGTCACGGTTTTGAGAAGCGGATACATCAAATCATGCTTCTTTGATCAATGAGGAAGGTTATGACGGGAAAGAGAAATTCTCCGGTGATGAGGCAGCCTATCGGCCTTTTTTCAAACGGAAGCACGATATATGGGGCGTATTGTAGCGTGGATTCAGGAAATCCAAGGTAGACACCCGGTATGATATCAAGAGGCGTGCTTCTATGGAGGGTTATGGCCTGTAAGAGTGGCTTGATGGCTTGGTGGAAAGGTGAAGGATGGCCATGGTTGGCAATGGTGATCATGGCACGCATCAAAGTCAAGCCCGGGATATCATCAATCTTTGCGGGGACAAGTACGTCAGACACCCGAGGTAGATGATATGGCCGTGAGCAGGTAGTGCCACGCTTAATGAAGTAGCAGGTGAGATTTCAGTTTGATATTCGGATCTCTAGGTTTGTCTATATCCGTACAGGGAGGATTGCTGAGGAACTGCGTGCGAGCCAAATGCACCCAACAGACTCAGGCAATTATAATTAGCGGCGGGTTGGAAATATCGCAATAAAGAATATAGTAAGTAGATACGGCGACGTGGATGTTTCATGGATAATTAATATTAAGTGAACCCGGAACCTGATAATGATGCTCCCAAGTCCATGGAGTCTGAATCGCGATGACTCAGCATTGGATCTTCACACTGCTCCATCCGCCCGCACCCAAGCTCAGACAGACATGATAGATGAGTTCGGTCTCATTTTCAGAACAGCCTGCATCGGTGTATGCGTGCACTTATCGTCGTCATGTTAGAACCATACAAAGAGGAAAATAAGACTAAGGGACATCATACTTGTGCATCCGTCCTCAAGAGGCCCGCCCCACAGACCGTGAATGACCAGTGCCGAGTCGTTGTTTGGGTTGAGCACCCTGCATCCCAGCATGGACTGCGTGATGGAGTTGATCCCTCCGGACCAGTAAGGACAACCGACTTCTGTATAACTGCGAAATTGTGCCTCCAAAGGATCGGAGGCCTGACGGCCGGCAAGCCAGGGCGCTGCAAAGGCGGAGTTGGCAATAAGGACCGAGGCCAGGGCCACAATGCGGATGATGGTGATGATGATCATGTCTCGTCGGTTCTGCTCGTTAACGGCGTTTACGGCAAATCCTGGGTCGGCTCTTTGATGATTATGATGATGATTATGATGATGAGATGATTGATACGGAGGTGCATCGACTTGTGATGGATAACTCAGCGTAGATAGGCGATGGGCTTTTTAAAGGGACACAACAAAGGCGGTCGTCCCAGCGTAAGCGTTGGGACTTTGGACCGAGCTTTCCATCACCGTATCCGTCATAGGACCGACGATCATTGTGCTGCAGCATCTGTCTGCACATCGTAGTTCCATGGTGGCTCTCCCACCGCTCAGCTGATCGTCTCTTCCCAGGGTTGACGTCATTAGTCATGCCTTGGTCAATTTCCTCATCAATTCCGGCCGCGGCCGCGTGTATCCTCAGTATCCGTATTGCCAGCCGCGGGCAACTCGGTGGCCGCGGGGGTCGCCTTGTTTTCTGCGGCAGACAAAGAGCGCACATCCATCTGTCAGCGTATGATTACCTTGTTGCTTCCGCGGCATCCGTACTTCATGAAATCAGAGTGACGCGAATTCCAGGCTTCCCGATGCCATCTGCGACCATCCGCTCGTTTTCCTCGGCACCGCCTCGGTCTCACAGCGTACCGGTGTTTGCCCCCGTCTGCTCGTATTCGGCAAGGGGGTCACAGCAGGTGATACATCACACCATATGCAGGGTGTGATTAGAGGCAGATATACCGAACGTGCAATTGCCAGGACACGATTACTCCTTGGGGCAGGCGCCATAACGACGTAGGTTGGCTGAGTTGTTGTTCGAAGCTATTGCCGCTTGGTAGACTACAACAAGAACCAATTCAAGGTTGGAGTGCACGTGACCTTATCAGCGATAATAGAATGCTGGCGCAACTATAAGGCAAAGCCCGAATCTTGTCCTCATCACGGATTCGTTGACTCTTTTCACCGAATCTTATGCCGAAATCAGCAGTACGACTAAAGACACGGGCGATGAAGCTCCTGTGGAGCATCAATATCAGCATTTCCCATCAGCAACTGATATATGAGATTTTATACCCGAATCTTCGATCCCAAGATATGGAGATATGGAGATGGCGCCGCCACTCTTTCCTCGTGTCCGGGCCTATCAAGCAATAGCCATGTGAATTCACGCACGTGGCCCAGCAGTCGCAAACACGCCATGCTGTTTCTGTCGTGTATTGTGACATGCCTCACCGTCTATAATGCCGCTGCCAATCACATGCCTCCAATCCTGAAGGCGTCCGAGTTCGGGTCTGGACCGCCGTCTAAGTGGGAATCACAACCAACTTTACCGTCGGGTATGGCTTGCCGCCAAATGGTCATGGCCCCATTCTCCTAGATTAACGGGCGGTATCCGGTTATTTTTCGCAGCTGGCATCGTGTTTTTCACTTGCAGGCCGCGTGCACCACGATGCACAACCTTTGTGGGATGCTCGCTCGTTTCCTAAGCGGCTGCAGAAGCAGCATGTCCGGCACCAGGGCGGATCAGTATGACGAGGAAGGGGGGGGGTGCATACGGGCCCAAGGCGCGTTTGATATATTGGCAATTCTGCTGGTTCTGGACATCCGGCCGTGTCCTGCTCCTGGATAAGTGATGGTGCGGCAGTAATGCTTTGGTTCAGCGTCTGGGTGTCGTTCGTTTGCTTGGGCGGTGCTCCATCTCAAGTTTAGCGTAGATCCGGCCGGCTACGTCTTGAATTCCATGATTACGCGCTCCATCATCGCAACCCTTCTGTTACATCTGAGTTGCTGGTATACGTGTGGTCTATAAATCCTAGTTTTTCGATGCTATCACGTGATCTAGTTTGATGGTTCTCCGAGACTACACGGCGAGAATCAGGCACAGATTATCTGAAGGATGTGTTATAATCGGTGGTTTGCCTGGGCGGTACAGGCTGGCTGAGCTCCAGGCAATACTGTTCCGACGATGAGTAATTGGTCTTGTCAAATACACATCATCAACTCGACAAATGTCAAAACCAGAAGACTCCTTTAAGGCGGTTCCCAGTGGTGTCATCTCTTTTAGAGGCGCGACCAAGGTGATTGAATCATTGCTTGCCGCTACACTTTGAGAGGGATTTCGCCTTCATCGCACGAAGTTCATAGCTGCTCACTGGCGTGATCAATAATGCAAGACTTGAATGTGCCGTAAGCTCAACATCATAGGCCCCCAAGCAGGTCCCGACATCTTTTCCCGTCCACATATCATGAACCACATAGGGAACGTCGCCGTCGAGTCCAGGAACCTCATTAAAGTCGACAATCATGGTACGCGTGTCTTGGAGCGAGTTCAAGACAAAGACGTGGATGCCCCGTGAGGACTTGCCAGACCAGAACTCTGCGGGATGTGTCTTGTTGTACGAGAAGTCAGGGAGAAGGCCCCACTTGTAAGGTTTGGCAGCCTCTCCAACAGAGGAGTCTTGGTTGAAGGCAAGCAGTTCCTTGTTGGTCAGGATTTCGAGAATCTCGGGCTTGATGCCTCGGAGGCGCGTGCCGATGATGAGGGGAGACTTGAGCGCGGCCCAGAATGCGAAGTGAGTCCTGCTCTCCTCATACGTGAGGGCGCCGTTTCCGACCTCGAGCATGTCCCAGTCTCCGTGGCTCCAAAAGTTGGTGGCATTGGCCTTGAATGCGGCATGGTTGAGGTTCTCGGCAATCGAAGCCCACTCGGGGCGGATGTCAGCCCACATGCGCCAGCTGTGGCCCGTTTCGTTGCCCCATTTCTCGACAAATGCCCGGCCCCATATGCACATTGAATATTGTATTGTGGGCTGCTGGGCGAGGAGAGCGTCGCGCATGATGTTGTAGCGGCGCGCGGATGCCGAGGTAGACCAATCGTAGCCGGCAGGGGCTGGGTCGCTCAGCCCATCCGTCTCGGGATTGTACTCGTGCTCATCCTGCCAGCCGCTGGGCACGTAGCAATTGTCGTACTTGAGGTCTGGTTGAAGGGTCAGCGCACGCCGGGCACGGATCGGGGCCGAGATAACATGCAGTCAATGCCCCATTCGGCAAACGTCTGGGCATCAATATCCTCGTACTCGAGGGAGCCGGCATACGATGCGCATGTCTTTGTGCCAGCGTCGCTATAGATTCCGATTTTGAGTCCAAGCTTGTGGACGCCGTCGGCAAGCCACTTGATCCCGTGTGGAAAAGATGCTGCATCGGGCCGTAGCCGCCGTGTCACGTTGCTACGAGGACGGTCCATGTCGCTCCAGCAGTCATCAATGTTGACGTATTCATAGCCCGCATCCTTCAACCCGAGGTCGACAATGTGCTGGGCCATGTCGAGGAAAAGCGTCTCGTTGATGTCGCACGCATATTCGTTCCACGAGCTCCACCCGAGCGCGGGAAGCTTGCCGGTGCCATCGTCGCTGACCAAGGCCGCTGCCAGCGAGGACAGAAGCCCGACCGTCGTGGCGGACCGGATCTGCTGCATGACGACGAGTCTTGAAGGCAATACCAAGCCAGAAAATCCAGACGATCCGGGACGTCGAGACTGGCGAACCGGACGTTTTGGGTTGTGTTCGCAAAATGGGGGGGACCGACAAGCGTTAAATAGCAAGTTGGCCCTCGATTCGGACCAAAGCCCGCAGCGTAACACTCACTTCTTCAAGCAAACATACAGATACGGTACACGTAATCCATCATCCTCTGATGGGCTGGCCGTCAATGGAGACCAATCATCCATTCCAGGACCCTGGCCTCCTGGGAGAAAACAGGTTGGTTGTATATCATCAGTGGGGCTGTGAGTTACTGAGGTGCCAGGGGAATTTTTCTATAAAAAGTATGATCGTTGGTGTAGATTTCTGGAGATCTAATAATATAGTCTACGTAATTTATATATTTATATACAGTACAAGTTATACTGGCTACTAGCTGTAGTGGTATGGCACAGCTGACAACGCGACAAGTATTGAGTGTAGGGCTGAAGAGTTATGAGATAATAAGTAAGGGTGGGGTTGGTGGGGGTTATGAGCTCATCGGTCCATCATCAAAAGTGAAAAACGACCCAACGACGCCAGCAGCGCACTAAATGGAATCATGATTCGCAGCCACCTGGGCAATCCCTTTGCACTGTCATGATCCATGCTCCCAGGACTGCAAAAATCACACACCCTTGAGCAGAGCTCGCCCTTTGGGCCGGACCAGCCGAGAACGCTCGCTGCGACGGGGCATCGCCTGCCAACCAGCCCGGCAAAGCCTCGTGCGACCGAGCCTCGGCACCGATCTGACCCGTTCTGACCGAGCCCGGTGATGGCACCGCCGTCCTACATCTTCATCGTGAGGCATGGCGCCCGTCTCGACGCGGCAGATAACCAATGGCATCTCACATCACC
Source organism: Tympanopsis confertula (assembly GCA_026745395.1). NCBI lineage: Eukaryota > Fungi > Ascomycota > Sordariomycetes > Coronophorales > Scortechiniaceae > Tympanopsis > Tympanopsis confertula. Next base: position 52,811 of record JAOYNU010064652.1, on the reverse strand, counting down.
AACACCCTACGACTCGCCCTTGACGTACGGAGGCTGGCAACAATCCAAAGCTCTCGGTGCCCGAATTGCCAGGATCCTGATCTCGTCCCCCACATCGCCCTCCCGGACCACTCGCCCGTACAAGGTCGTCATCCACAGCTCCCCTTTTCATCGTTGCATCCAGACCTCAATCGCCATCGCCGCGGGCATCTCGCAGCCCCAAGCGCCATCCAGCCCAGCCGGAGCCGGCACCGCGACCATTCTCCCTGTCCGACGCGATCCGTGCAAGAAGTCGTTGCTGCGCCTCGACTCCTTCCTCGGCGAGTGGATGAACCCGGACTACTTTGAGCGCATCACGCCACCGCCGAGCTCGAATCTGATGCTGGCCAGCGCAAAGGCCGAGTTGCTGCGCAAGGAAATCTACGATTTTCTCCCGCACTTTGCCGATCCGCTCCCACCGGCACACGGCCAGAGAAGGTTCAGCGGTGCCTTGTGGCCAGGCGGCGTTGGCGCTCTGCCAAACCCGGCGCCGCCAAACAAGGACGGTGGGCTGGACAGTCTCTCGCAAATCAATGACGCTCTTCCGGTGTCGCCTCCGAGGGCGCTGTCGCCACCCGGCGACTACAACTCGCCCTCTCCCACATATGCTGTCGCTCCGTCATGTCCCATCCCGGATGGATTCGTTGCCCATGCGCGGGACGCCTGTGTGGTGTCCGACTACCAGTGGGACTCGTCTCGCGAACCGCTTGACTGGGGAGATGGGGGGGTGTACGGAGAGGAATGGCAAGCAATGCACAAACGTTTCCGACGAGGGTTGCAGGGGTTGATCAATTGGTACTCGGCGACAGAAACGGCGTCTCATCCCGTCACGGTTACCCCAGCGGTGAGCCCGGACCGTCACAGTGCCGTCGAGGAGACCGACTTTGAGACTGTGGTTGTGCTTGTGACGCACGGGGCGGGCTGCAACGCCATGATCGGTGCCGTCACTGGCAAACCGGTGCTCCTGGACATCCCCATCTCGGCGCTGACGGTGGCGATGCTGAAGCCTCCGGCAGACTTGCTCGCAGAGTCTGCAGCAGGCACGGTCGCCTTGGATCAGACGTATGATATCGCAACGCTTGTCGATACGGGCCACTACCGCACCCCTTCCGAGAGCACCCGCGCCTCGTCCACGCGCGCGAGTCCTGTACCGCTACCAGCATTCCGGAACCGCGGCTCCAGCATGTCGGCCTACTCGCGGCCAGTCATCATCAGACCATTCACCTACAGTGACGGCACCTCAGCGCAGGGGCCGTATGACGTATCCGCCCAGATCTCGGCCCAGCAGCACTCACCAGGCGGCGGCAACGGCAATCTTCAAGCTTCAGCAGTCGAGACGCTATCTGGCGGTACCGTGGCAGAATACTCATCATCCAGGACAGTCATTACTGCTGCCCAGGCCATCAGCGCAGGCGGTCCCTCGGGTGCCGAGATCCCCCGACCACCAGGACTATGGACGCCCATAAAGAGCAAACTGATGGACCTGGAAGAGGATGATGATGTGGAGAACATGTTTCCCGACTATGAACAAAAGAGGCTGGGCACGTGGACGCCCAGCTCACCGGGGATCACGGCAATCCCGCCCATATTCTCAAACTCGGAATTGGGATCAACTCTGCTCCCAGCTATTGAGATTCGGGATGATTTTTCCGGCGGTCCCGAGGATGCTATATCCGATATCCCCTTTGCTGGAGAAGCACCTGCCTCACGCGGTGGACTCTGGGTTGGAATATCCCGTGCAGAGACGAAAAGAAGATGGACCGTAAATGAAAGGTGATGAGACAACAACACCTGGTCTATCTTGGGGCCTTGTCAGAGGCTGTGCGTGCGGTGGTTTGGATCACAAACAAATTCCTACATCGAGACCAGACATGGCGATTGTTAATTACAAAAATGATACCAAGATGAAGTCTGCAGAATCGGATACCGTTATTGTGGGTAAACCACTGATCCATGTGATGCCTCCACGTCATTATAATCAATCAATCAATCAATCAAACAGCTTCTTCATGGCCAGCAACGCCAGCTCGTAGCCTAAAAACGTGGCCGCGTTGGCTGGGACAGCTCTCGCAATTGCTGGACCGAATCCGGGGAAGAATGCCTTGAGCCCACCCTTGGCGTACAGCTCCTTGACTACCGTTCTGACGCCAACCGCAGTTTCCGACGTTTGCAGCCTCGACTTGACCGTGTCGACAGGAAACACGGGAACCCACATAGCCACACCAGCTACGCCTCCGGCCCCCATGACGGCCAGCAGACTCAGCTCGTTGCCGCTCTCGTTCTTCCCAGTCTTGGGATCGACCGGCCCGGCGAGCCACCTCTTGGTACCCTCGTATGCTGCAAAGTACACGGCAGACCCTGGCCCATCACGAGCGAGTGTTGCTGCGCTGCCACGAAACACGGACCTGATTCCGCCCTCCCTGTACAACTGCCGAGCAACGTGCAGGCCCGAGCCCGAGTATCGTGGCATCTCGCCCGGCGCCAGAGTCTTGTGTCCCTGGACCTGTAGAATCACCTTGATGCGTTCAAAAGGTGCCGTGATGGCCGTCATCGGAATGGCCGAGAGGAACCCCGCCGCCGAGATTTGGGCCAAGCTCAGCGGTGCGGTTGGCGAAGAGGAGGGCGATGTTGACATCGATCGGACAATAGTCTTGCCGAGATCGTAGCCCCAGAACGAGACGGCAACTGTGCAGGCCCCCGATTGTCAGCTACGGCCAGTCGACTCGTGGGGCGATGCAAATGGCATCGTTGACATGGCGCGGCCAATCTGGGGGGGGGGAGCACGTACACATGGGCGTTACGCCGGCCAGCGGGGCACTGACTCCAGCGTACAGGCCCCTCCTCAGACCATCGCGCGCGATGCTCTTGCGCACGACATCAACGGCGCTCTTGTAGGCACCACGTTCGGCCGTCTGCAGGCGCACCTTGACAAGGTCAAACGGATGGCCGACGATGACAGCGCAAACGCCGCCGGTACCGCCGGCCACAAGTGCGCGGAGCTGCGACGCCGCTACGGCTTTGGCTTCATCCTTGAGGGGCGCGTCGGGGGGTATTGGAACCGCAGTCTGGGACGTGGAAGTGCCAGACATGATGAAAGGCGCTGCAATGGATCCGAGATCGGCGACCACAAAAGGACTTGGAGATTATTACTAGAGATTACCTAATCTGCTTCTCGTGAGCTGATTGCCAAGCCCGGACATAGATAATAGATATATCTATCTAAACAAGACTACCTACCAGCCAAGTGCGATCAAAGGACTACGCTGTTGTGTTTTGTTTGACAAGCGAGATTGGTATATATGTATGTGTGTGTTGACATAGAGATAACATGCGACCGATCAGTTGAGATCCATCCCCTCAGATGGATGCCCGTCATGTGGTTTAAAGCCGAGGTTAATCAAGTTTGCATTCCCGCACCTCGTCCGCCAATAATATAAGATGAAGTTGGGATGGAATTCCATCGTGACCCCTCCGTCCATCATGCAGGGGACAGGACATTAAGCCCATGTGGCGAGAAATGCATGTGAAAATGACGTTTGCGACCAATGTCTATTATACCTCATCCGTGCCGATAACCTTGGCAGATGAAGATATAGCACGACTGAGATCAGTGTTCTCGTCATGGATGCCTGGGACTTTATTTTCGTTAAAGAAACAATTCATGCGACATGTATCCGATCTCTCATTGAGAAGCAATTCCAAGATCATATGGCAAATGGGTATCATGGCTCCCAGGCGCTGCGTAGTTTCGGGCGCTCACCTCACATTTATACAAGCCGGCCAACTACCAGGCGCCGAGCTTGCCCAGGCATTCAAAAAAATAACCGTTGCTAGCAGCCAGTGACAAAGCAATCAATCATCTGATCGCTACAGCAACGACTGGGGCACTTTGGACAGCGGCGATAGGCCAGGACCCCGGCCAACACCGCACCAGCATGTCCCGTCCCCCTCCTTCTCAACCTGAACTACCACGTCCAGCCCTTCCTTGAAGAGATATGCCCTCACACGGTCCCGCACATCCTCGGAGCTAACAATCCTCGAGGCCAGCACATGTACCACGCCTAGAATCCTCATCTTGCCGTGGGCCGGAACATCGCCTGACCCACAGCCATGGTTGTGATTGTGATCCGAATCTTGGCCATGGTCGAGATTGTGACCCTCATGCTCGTGGTGGTGATGGTCGTGGCTGTCCGGCTCCGTGTCGTGGACGTCGTAGGCCTCTTCTTTCTCCACCAGCTGCTTGCCTGCAGCAATTGCGGCGTCACTCCGGTCATCTACCCAGAATTTGGGCACCGCATACCCGACAACCCCACGCTGGTTCATGATTCCTGCCAGTGTGTTGCGTAGCGTGTATTCGGCATCATGGGGTATGCTGAGCAGCAGGCGACGGGAACAGCTCATGACAAGGGGCCTCGACGAAAGAAATATAAGGATAGCAATCACGCACGAAGCCAGCGGATCCCAGAATGGCCAACCGGTAAAGTGAGTGAGGGCTGTCGATATGATAACGGATACCGAGCCTAATGTGTCGGCCAATACGTGGAGGTAGATGCCGTGCATGTTCTCGTTGTTGTCATGGTGATGCGCGTGCCCCCCATGCCCGTGACCAGAACCGCTATTCCCGCATGCAGTTCGCCCCTGGTGGCTGTGCCCGTGAGAATGATCACCGTCATCACCACTGTGGCCGTGATGATGATGATGATGATGATGATGATGGCCAAACGCCATCATGCCGACCCAGTTTATCACCAAGCCAAGCGTGCTCACGACAAAAAGCTCCCCTAATCGTTTCGGCTTGGCGCCTTCCCATATCCTCTCAAACGCCTCAAATGTGATTTCGACACTCAACAACCTGGTAAAGGCAAAGGTCAGCAACCGGCCTGAATAAAGACAGCAGGTGAGCAGAGAACTCGGTCTTCTCACATCAACAATACACCATTCGCAAATCCGCTCAACGCCTCTATCTTTCCAAACCCATAGGGGAACCGCCGACTGGGAGGCCGCTTGCTCAGGACTGCTGCCAGTAGCCCAACGGCCAAGGCTACACAGTCGAAAAACATGTGTACACTGTCGCTGAGGAGGCCGAGAGACTCGGTAACGTAGCCGTAAAAGGCCTGAACCACCATGAAGCTAAAGTTCAGCCTGGAGAGTGGTCAGTAACACAGCTGGATCCAGTGCGTACTCAACATCATCCGGGCTACTTACGTCATAAAGTAGGCAATCCTCCTGGAGTCCTTCTCGACAATTATGGAATGCAGCACAGGTACCCCCGTGGTGTACGCCAAGAGCCTGCTTGTGAACCATGACTTGTCGGAGCAGTGATCATGAACACCGTGTGTAGGGCGATGGACGTGTGGATCCGAGTACGCGCGCACGAATTTCACATTTGTCGGCGTGGAAATGACGGTCCTGCCGCCAGGTGTGATCTCCGTTTTCCAGCCTTCCAATGTCGTGAGGGGCGCCGGCACCGGACGATTGGAGGGTAGCAATTGGGCCATGCCAGGAGAAATGGGAGACGAGATCTCGGGGCCGGGATTTCGGGAGTCATATCGATGAGGGTGGGCGTGGCCCGTTTGTACAGAAGTCGGCTGGGAGAAGAGTGGGCGGTTGGCTGTGATGGTTTGGTTGGTGCTATGGCTGCGCTGGTTTTCTGTGGCATCACGCGTACGTGAAATAGAACGCGCGCTCTCGTCATCAGCCACGTTAACGTGGCCTTTCTCGTCTTCGTGCTCGTGGACATGGGTCCCGGCTACATTATGCATAGGGTCACGCGACGACACGTTACCCAGACCCGAGACCGATATAGGACCTGAGGGTGTCGTACTTCCGCTTCTTCGTCGTGTAAACGCGTGTATGTGAACGTGTTCAATGGCGCTCGGGCGCCCATGGGATGGAGCGGCCATCATTGGAGATATGCTAAGGGTTGGCTTTGGTACTGAAACGGTGGTAACGTGGCCTCGTGGCCGCGCATTGGATAGGGGATTGAAGAGCAGCGCCTAGTGTGAATAATATACCAATTACAGGCCTTCAGGCAGAAGCCGCTCCGAATGGCGAATTGAGCGAGGCGGACCGTGATGAGCGGGCAGCTTGGGAAGCTTGTCGTGATCGGGAACAAGATATGGTCCGGATAACGAGATGGGAAATTTTAAGAGGCCGAGCCGACCCTCTTCCTCGCACTCGACCCAGGAACCATATGTCTCAGATGATGGCGAAGGCGAAAATGGCGATGCAAGACAGGAGGGTGGCGGCGACTATGGCCACGCGCGCGTGCTGCGTACGATAACCAGGATAGTGAGCGTAGCTGCCTTCTACTGTGCACTATTGAGTGATAATCGACGTTAGTTATCGAGCTTTTCACCCTTTTATTACAAAGTGCAAGCATATCTTGGCAGCAGCCGCATGATTGCAAGGCAATCAATCATGCTCTACGCTGTTTGTCTTGCCCGCTGCCTTTCTCAGAATAAACATAAACTTATCTATCTCTGTGAAGGGAGACAACACGGTAAAATGAATAACATGTGGTTATCTATAGATAAGTTATATATATATCTATCCCCGATATAAGCAATCCCCGTTTCAAACATAAAGTGGGTTCGACGTAAAAAAGTTGCGTTTTTGGACTAGCTCTCATGTTGACGGCCACTTTGTTGGGCGTTAATAGATTATAATATTTAATTAATGGCCCTTGCTTGATTGTTAGTTTCTGTATCCAAAAATCGGCAACCTTATTGTTATTTATTACTCCTTTTTTCTCCCATCGTTTTCAACCTATCCATGGTTGATAGATAATGCCGGAATCGCAAGGAGCTATGGACATTGTTCACTCAACTCCGGATGAACAAGCTCGTGTATGGGCTGCCGGCACTGAGGAATGGGGCAGGTCAATGGGCGTTGAGGCCTACGTCAATCGAGAGGCATTTCTTAAAACTGTCCCTACTGCGACTGGCCGGGGCATGTCCTATTGGGTTCTCACCGATAAGAATGTAAGAACCCTTCCTGATTGACGTGACAGCACTTGATACCATCACGATTTGTAGTAATGACAAGACAAATAAGCCCATGACAAGCCCACGCCCTCTGTACTCCAGCCTCGAAACTCTTCACCGCAGAATCTGGGTAGCCCGTCCTGATAGCCACGTATTCGAGGCAGCATGCCATGGCATCGCCAGCGTGCTCACCTTTCCCGAGTTTCGCGCCAAGGGTTACGCCACAAAGCTCATGAGCGGAGTCGGAGAGCGCCTGCGCAGTCACGAGGGGGTTGACATGCGTTCCTTTGATCCAAACTCGGGTATTGCAGCCGGTCCCGGGGAATATCCTGTTGGGTGCTCAATGCTCTTCTCCGACGTTGGGCGTGTGTTTTACGCCAAAAAGGGTTGGCTACCTTTCCCCAGTAAGCATGCACTGATCTCGCTTCACCAACCACTGCCAGCGGCCGACACGCCTCGGGCGAAACCTCTAAGGCTTGACGATATCGGGCCTCTGTGCAAACGGGACCAAGAACTGGTGCGCGCGCGCCTGGACGAGCCATCGACTTCTGGCAAAACGCGCATCGCGGTGATCCCGGATGTTGATATATTGCGATGGCACCTCTTACAGGAAGGCGGCGCGACAACCCGCATGCCCGTTTTCGGAGTCGAACCTGCCGTTCGCGGTGCCATATGGACCAGCAATACAGACGGTATGGGTGCTCGGATCTGGGCAATCTTTGTCAGATCCTACTACGACGAACCTGGCGACCATGGCGCGTCGGCTGCGAGCAACAAACTTTCGCTCCTCAGGCTCGTCGTTGACGAAGCTGGAACCACGACATCCCGCTATGAATTGGCCCGAGGATTGGAAGCTGTTCTGAGGTGTGCGATAGACGAGGCAAAAATCTGGCATACGCCTCATGTGCAACTCTGGAACCCATCCCAGAGCGTTATGGAGTTGCTAAGAACAAGAAACTTGGAAGTAAAGGTTATTGACAGGCAGGAAGATGAGATCTTGAGCATGATGTGGTATGGAGACGAGGGTACCAGCAGCGTGGACTGGCTAGAGGCCGATAGGTATTGTTGGTGCTGAGAATGTGGCGAGACTATTTGACCCGTTTTAGATACTTACTCGTTATAGAAGTACGCTCGTTCGCACCACAAAGAACGTTTAAACGTCCATACCACATGTTACGATACGAAATATTTCCCTACCCCGAATATTGTTCTTGTGTGTCTGTGTGTGTGTGTAGAATTTGGTAAATCATTATTCAGCCCAGCATAATACACTTAGATATATATATACTGCGTCCCATTATTTCGGTAACGAGATTTTTTTACATAGGGCCCATCCAGCAGACTGAAACGTGGAAAACGCACACAGCCTGGCTCTATCGTGACATTGCCGTCTATTCTAGTTCAATGGCCGCATCGCTTAACCAATCACCAGCTTGCCGTCTTCCGGGAAATCATATTCCGGGATCTCAAGGTTGAGAGGGGCAGGACCCTTGCGTATCCGACCCGATATATCGTAATGGGAGCCGTGGCAGGGGCAGAACCAACCCCCAAACTCTCCAGCTTCGCCGATGGGCACACAACCAAGATGCGTGCAAACGCCTAGAGATGTCAGCCCGTGGTGTCCTTGTGAGCCAATCACCAAGTGGTCACCTACCCAGCATAACTAACCACTCCGGCTTCTTGACACGATCTTCGTCGGGCTGGGGGTCGCGAAGCGAGGTTACATTGACCGAATTGGCCTCGTCAATTTCGGCCGCGGTGCGATGGCGGATGAAGACAGGCTTGCCCCTCCACTTGATGATGACCTGAAATTTCTTGTCAGACCCTGTGCGCAAAAAGGGATACAGCAGAGAATCAACCCACATTCTTTCCCTCGGGTATGGCGCCGAGGTCCACTTCAACTTTGGCCATGGCGAGCACGTCGGCGGAAGCCGACATATTCACAAGGAATTCTATGTGCATCAATATCAGCTTCATGAACCATGCTGGTGCCCTTGTATTTGTCTCGGTGCGTGACTCAACAAGACGAAGGCCTCCACGTCCTCTGCAGGCACAGCCGTCCCAGACCTACCCTGTACTGTGGACTTTGCGCCTGCCGCAGATACAGCGCCCAGTACTCCCACAGCAAAGTACGAAAAGGTCTTGCCGCTCGACTCGCCACCCACAGTCCTGTACTTTCCAAAGTCGGGAATGCTGCTCCCCTTGGTGTTGCCATGGAAGGGACTCGAGTAGGATGATGGAGAGGCATCGCAAAGTGCTGTTGAGGTGCTCACTGCCCGGGCAGGGATTGAAATCGGGACAGCAGCTCGGGATGCTGCGGCACGTAGGCACACGCGGGAAAAGGAGCCGATGTGGGCCATTTGATAGGATTTGTATGTTGCCAACACGGCGAGAGGCAAAATATGTCGGGAGGGTTTGTGTTCAGCGCGCGGCGGTCGTTGGGCGAATTGCCTGAGGCGTTCTCGGAAATTCGTTCAACGTTATTAGCTAAGAAAGACCAAGTTAGGGCCGCCAAGCACCGCCACGGGAACCAGACCCACTTGACCCCGCCATCTTGTGGCGCAACGGCTGGTATTATTACGCATCAACTTCAACGTCATAAGTCGCCGAAAATCCCATCAAGCAAACGCGGATACAAACTTTACATTAATCTCTTATCACACCACATATTATTTCATCATACATTTTCCAATACTTGAACCTCCACACACACGCCAGTGTATAACGAACAACAACGACATCTTGCAGCTATCACGACGACCCTACGTCCAGCCTCGCGTATAATCATGTCGCGAAATCCACTTTCGCCCCCAGCTATCCTTGGCGCAATGTCCGACGCCATCCCGACTCATCTTCCTGGAGATACAACATCCGATGTGGCCTCATCCTATGAAGTCCTAGCTCTCTTTGTGCACGCTGCCATGACAAACCTCGGTTTCCAGCTGAGAGGTTTCAACGAAGACAAGCATGAAGGTACAACGACATGTTCCGAACTGTTTCTCGTCAGACATAATGCTGATTCGTACAAGATGACCGTTTCGCGAAACTGGCGCCGCGGCTTGATACTACATGGAATGCGACATTTGGATCCCACACCTTCGTATACAGTGACCCGCAAACAACACAGACTCACACGCTCAGAGTCGACCGACTGGGCAACATGGTCGAGGTCCGTGCGACCTCCAGTGGAAACGACAGCATTTTCCGCTTCCAGAAGCCGACCCGGGACGTTATCAGGTCCTCTAATCTGCCCATTCGAATCATATTCGGGGATGACGGACAGGAGGATCGATCCGACCTTGTACGGAAGCTCCGTCAGGCTTTTGTCTCTGAGGACGCCATGATCGACTTTGGTGCTCTTCTAAAGACCGAGATAATCCAAAACCTAGGTAGTGGGACATCCGTTAGTGCGGGCCGTCAGAATCCCGATGACAGAGCTGCTGCAGATAGTGCGGAGCAAGATATCAGGGCACAAGCCGGCACTCAATCCTTTCCTCAGCGTCCACCCGTGCGAGGTCAGCAACCGGGAATGAGTTCTGAAATCTCCGACCCCTTTGGGGTGTCGCCGCGTGGTCCCAATCCTCTCGGTGACTTCCCTCCACCCGGCTTTGAGGATGAGCATCAAGTATTACAGCCACTTCGAGGCGAACCCGGCCGCTTCGACCCACCACAGCTTGGACGTGATGACCTGAATCCTGCGGGACTGGGCCCGGACGCTGCTCTACGTCCCTGGCTCGGACCCGGAAGAGGGTTCGGCGAGGGCGGCATGAGTGGCATGTACCCAACCTTTGACGACCCTCTATTTGCTGGCCCACGAGGCGGGCCTGGAAGAGACGGCCAGGACCCGCGCGCACCTCCGGGGGCACGGTGGGATCCTGTTGGGCCCCCAGGACCCAAGTTCGGCGGCCCCGGAGGCCGCGATAACGGGCGGTTCGGCGGGTTTGGAGGTGGCTTTGGCGGAGATATCGTCTGATGGAAGGACATGTATTCTTGGTTTGTCATTGAGCGAAAAGGGACCTGGATTCTCATGAACTGACGACACACTGTAACAAAAATTTTGTCGCAACGACGGCGGATGTAATGAAACTCGCCTCCTCGAGCTTTACCCCATCTCACGAGCCGTTGCCTGCATCTTCATGAGGAAATGATTTTGCCCGGCCACGAGTGGCTCCAGGCATCTTCCTATTTACTTCCCTCAAAGGTTGCCTACGATATACAAATCAACGCAGAGGTAATCAATCAGGATCCGTAATAGGTCACGTTGCTTTTCCATAATCCTGAGTCCAAATCCGATCCCACAGAGCCTTGTCCACTGCGAATGCGCCAACAAAGTCTCTCTCAAGGTCGTGACCCTTCCTCCCTACGAGCACCAGGCTATGTAGCGGGCCGCCGAGCACATCATCTTGGTCACAAAGCTGTTGTAGAGTTCCTGCCACAAACTTTTCGGTGCTCCCCCCAACGCGCGCAGCCCCAACGGCCAAGCTCTGCCTGGAGTATGCCCCCTCGTTTCTCTCATCCTCGACTTCAATCATCTGCCTGGCGCATTGGCCCACCGTCATGTATCGCGGCGGATCGTAAACAAGCTTGCCGGTCCTGGCGAGTGAATCGTAGTCGGGTTCCTTGACCTTAATATCCAACAAGACCAGTGTGTGGAGGCCGATAGCTCTGTTATCACGCACGCGGTCGTAAAAGGACGAGGGCTTCCATGACGGAGTGAAAAAGACCATCGACACGGTTTGTCCAAAGTTGTAAAGCTGGAGACCGGTAGCACCAATTCCAGACATTATCGAAGCGTTGGGGATTGATCGGACGGGAATCGATAGTTGACGAGCTCGCAGCACGAGGTCGGCGTGCGTTGTTGCACTCAAGACCAGTTAGCGCAAGGTAAAGAAATGTAAAGGAAAGAAAAGAAAAGAAGAAAAAAGACCACAAGTATCACCAGCACACTCACCCATACGGGTCACCCACGACCAGGAAAGCGACATCTGTTGTTTGTGCGTCCCTCAGAATCTCGTCGCTATTCGACTCCACCATCTCCCGATCAGCAACGAGGATCGGCCGGCCATAGTACGCCTCCTACCATCCATCGTCCATGTCAGATCATTACTGCGTAAAGCGGGATTCTATAAGCACGTACAAGGACGGACTGGTCAACCAAGAGGATGCTGGTATAAGCCTCGAGGTAGACACGGGATGCCTTGCGCACAATCTCGAGTCCCTTGACCGTGATGTCAGTCTCATCTGAGAGACCAAGCCCGACCAGATGCAGCATCTTTATTTTGCGTCAACGTCTAGCCTGTTAAAGCGATCCCTGGTTCTGCAATCCAAGCTTTGCGGTTGTTTCCGGTTTTTTCTCGACTTTTCATATCGTCGATTTGGTGGGTAGTGGGCCAGGATGAATGACTCAGCAGAACGTTGGGTGACGGCGTCCACGATCTGGGAACGAGGGACGACGTGGCGAGTGGAAGGTTTCTCGGTGACCGGCCAGAGCTCACTTCTTTGAGGAGCCGAAACCAGTAAATCCCATTGCCTCCATCATGTCGTCCTCATCATGCTCACCCTCGATCCTGAAGCCTTCCCCGTAGTCGCGCTTCACCTTTTCTTCCTCCTCCTTTAATGAAGCCTTCGCGATGCGCTCCTGCTTCTTCCTCTCTCTTCTCTCCTCAGCCTCCATTTCACGCTCCTTCTCCCGAACCTTGAGCCTCTCGTCAAGACTCGTCACCAGCGCACTCTTCTCCTCCTCCAACTTTTGCACCCAATAATCCACTCGCGCGCGCACCTCTTCGGCTGTGGCGCGCTTGACATGCGCGGTCTCGCCAGTGTTGATGAGATGTTGTATTGTATTGAGATGTTCCACCCATTGTATGTTGTCCTTAAATGTGAGGTCGCAGGCTTCACAGTAGAACCCAGCGCCACGACCGCGTTTTCCGACACCGGCTCCTGCGGGAACAAGCTGTGTCTTTCCGACTTGGGCGCTGACGTCGATAACGCGCCGAGCTGATGTTAAGGACTCATTGCCCGTAGGTGCGATGTAGCGGCGTTTGTGGGCCGGTAATTCATCCGCTTCGGTCGAATCTCGTTTCGGTGAAGGAGCCATGGTAATAAATATCTCAAAAGCAGACAAGTCCTGCTGAGCGTGAGTTTCTCGGTCTCAAACCGCCTGTTGCAGCACAAAATATAACAGATCCAAGAAAGAACCACAACAGTGAGAAATGTACAAGCTGGTCGGCTGGTGCCAGTTGTCATCGCTTCGTATGGCTGTTCCCAGTTCAAGTTATTATAATTAGATGATTAATTAAACATTATATCCAGACTTGCCTATCACCATGATATCTGGCGCTTGAATATGAATTCGACAATCCAGCTTTTTGAAATTGGTGACGCCATCCAAGGCCTCTCTAATTTTTAAGTGATATTATTAAACATCATGAGTCCCCCGACGGCTCTGGTAAGGACAAGTCCTATCTCACTGCCAGTATCTCATCGGGTGGTGATCATGACCTTAGGTAATGCTAGCAAAATGATTCTGAGTGGTACAATGAAATCGCGACAAAACTTTTTCCCAGTGGAATCCATTCCAGTTGCTTGTGCAATACATAGTCCTACATCTTATTACCGCCAGTCCAACGATTTTGCTAAGCAATGGTATGCGATCGTCCGTATTTTATCTGCTTCGTGTGGTCAGGCATCCTGACGTCGGCCGTTGAGAAGTGCTCAAGCGTGATCCGATGTTGTAGTTGATTGGGTATAACCAGCACCCGTCTAGTAGAGCCGGCACCAGAAGAGAAGAGATCCAACATCAAACTGGCGGAAGTACTCGCCGCACCAGTAGAACTCAGGGTCTGGCTGTGGCTCGCATGAGCCGATTTCGTTATCGCTTAGATCGAATATTCCCCAGTGGCGGTCCTTGTAGAGGGCTACACCCCAGCGTCAGTCGACAGAAAGCATACCAAGGCGATCGACTGGATCGCGGGACTCGTGCCGACACCAAACTTACTCCAGTGACCACCGGGTGCGCCGTAGTAATTGACCTCGAGCTGGTGGATATTTTCGCCCCTGAGGATGCCAGACCCGCACCCATCACAGCGGGCACCTATGCGGTTGCCGCTGACATCAAGGTTCAGCGGCGCCCAGAAAGGCTCAGCCTCGCAGTCGGCGCGGCCAGACGAAGGCGGCCGCTCGGTAGCGTCGAAAAAGGTGAACCCGACACGAAAGGCGCCATAATGGTTGTAATGGCCGTGGCCGTAGATCCAGAACTCGTGGCATACTGGGCACTTGGCTGAAGCGCTGGAATTGACGGATACGGTGCTGCTCTTGGCGCCTCGTTCTGGAATAATAGAAGCGAGAATTAGGCTGGCCGTGGCAATGGCAGGGATAACGGCCAAGAGCCTCATGGCAATCAAGTTATCAAGTTGAATCAAGTGACGAGTTGTATTATAAGCGTGGCCTGTAAGCAAGATGGTAAAGAGTTTTGCTAAGTGCCAGCCTGGTTTGGTGGTTTGGTGGAGGATATACTGAAGGGCAAGGCGGAGGGGGGCGTGGCGTGCCGGCGAGATTACATGTATTGTCGCCTTAGATCACTAATCATCAGTAGCGACAGCGGCAGGACACTTGCCGCGGAGGGTAATCTATTCGGACGAAGCAGCCGATCCAGATCGGTTCGTGATGCTACGGATCGATATTCCGGGACCCACCTTTCCCGGCGCACAGCGACGGCAGACGGGTCTACGCAGCCGAGTCATGCTACGGGCCTTCGTGGCCAATTGGCTTGGCTCGCGGGATGCGCGTGTGCTTCTACCGCGGAGACAAAAACGTTACACTCGTAGCAGCAAGAAAAGGTGGGTCAACCCGGATAGTTGTTGTACGACAGCCGGGAGAAGCGTCGGACGACATTATGGGGATGTCGGGGGACCTTTCCCCCCAAATGGAGGGCTGATTGGGGTTATACTTTCAGCCTCTGTGTTATCACGTCTGTTAAATCAAGGTCCCTCCAACCAGCTTATTTTCCAGGTGGCGCTCCCAAAAGAAGGTTCTCACTATAATGAGTGTACGAGGCGAGTTGCAAGATCACAATACACTTTTGGGTCCATACATCCAAAGGGTATTTATTATAATTCTGGTTTTTTTTGAGTCTCCTATCTATAATTTTCGGTCGTGATATAGACGAGTTCATGGAGCTAATATAGGCTAAGCAGTATTACTGCGTATTGTGCTGATAATATGAACGATTACTATTTTCACTACTTCCAGCCCTTCCCCGACATATTCAGCGCCATCGCACTTGCTTATAGACCCTTTCTTCTTCAGGAGCTGAATTGTTCCCCGACGCATTCCATCCAGGCCAGCTGATGATATATCCTAGAGCCAGACGGCCCGCTTCTTTTAGCTCTCCTGATGTAGTGTGATCGTACCGCACTATTGCAAGTAATGTTGCAAGTAATGTCGAACTCACTATGAAAAGAAGTGTAAGTGCAGAAACAGTGAAGTTTAACGCAAATATGTAAAGGCTATAGAAACATGCCTGGAAAGTAGGAACTTGATTCCGTTTTGATGTGTTCTGTAGAAGAAGTATGAGTAGTAGCATAACCCTTAGCCCGGCTCCCCATATTAGGATCCATCGACTGATCGCAATCCAGGGCGTGTCGTAAGGCTGAGGCTAAACTTGCCGAGTTCTTGGAGGATCTTTCGGAGAGTAAATCAGGCGACTGAAGCTCACCCTCGCTTATCGCCGTATGGTTGACGCCGACGTTACAGTATGCGTACCAAATATAGATTCTTCCCGCGTCTCATACAATAACTCGACACCACTAGACAACCGTAAAGATATTGTCATTAGAGTGATGCGGAAACGTTCTATGGGACTATTTAGAGGGTTCATATCTTTCGTGAATCAGGATCGTTGAAAGTTCGTTATTTGCAATCGCATCACTAACTCAAGTCCGTCAATGGGGTCTCGAACTCTCCGACAAAGCTAGCCTGGTTCATTGCTTGTTTTGATATCACCAGAGCCTGCGAGATAGAAGTTCCTTGCCCCGGTAAACCGAGTCTTTCAGAGCCAATTTGGATACTCTGGCAAATTTGGATACTCTGGCACACACATAATCTTTGTTATGATCCCAATTGACCAAGATCACTCTGAGCAAACGAGCTATGTTTTCAGTATTTACGTCAAATCATATATTAAGGGGGGGGGTATCTGCTTACTGAAGTTGATGGTTGGCGTCGCGCGCCATGATAAGAACTGACACCTGCGCTCGTATGGTAAAGGATAACCTTCACAGTCACTCCTTTTTTTCAGATATCGGTCTCTTTCTTCTATCTCCTATGCTTAATAAATCGGTCTTCACTCATAGACTGGCTTTGAATCACCGTACACAGCAAACGTAAGTCTCACTTAAGCGTTGACCATCCCTGGGCAGCGCAACTTACGACTGCCAGCCTGATGTACAGATAGCCAAAACTCACGCCGGACATATGCATGGACTTCATTCGCCAGAAATCTACACAGGAGCGGGGAAGCTAAAGCTTCACCGAAATTGATCAGCTTGTTCTGATAAGGGGTGGCGTCATGGCTGCCGGTATCGATGCCTCTTCAAAACCCACAAGAGGTCTCTGATAAGCGGCTGGTAGAAGTGTGATGATTGGATTTGCTGCATCGTCACACAACAAGTCAGGACGGGATAGCTTCAGCTCATGATTTCCCGACAAGTGGCCACACGTCAGGCTGCGAAAAGAAAAAGTTCCACCCCCCACCCTAAAGACGAGAAGGGTTCGAATCGCTGATGGTGGTTACATGCGAGGTAGAATCAGACTCGGATTTGAGGGTTTTAGGTGTGTAGCACAACTCTACTTGACTATACTTGCATTTCGGATGGAATAATACCCTACAGGAAAGGAAGGCTATTGTGTAAACATATCAAGCGGGAACTTGGGCTAAGCTCGAATTTAAAGACCAGGATCGAAGCTCCACTGTCCACATCGGTTGAAAAGGCCCCGTGCGTAACGCTTTCCAGAGTGGCCTTCGGGATGAGGCTCTGTCCACGACCAAACATTACGCAGGTTCTTGATACGGGATCCCGAGTGTACTTCATTCACCCTCCTCCGGGAGGACGATGACAAACTGATCCATGTTGTACGGGGGAAGATGTGGTCGACGTCGTAGAAGCTGGCTTGTAAAAGATTAAAAACTGGCAGGCTGGAAAGCATGATAAGTGAGCTTGGAGCAGGCTACTTTCCAGCTTCATCAACACAATAAGCCCAAAGCTTGCGGATAGGCCAACTTAAGCCACAACAGCCAGCCACTGCATCAGGCTGATGATTACTTCTTCCTGCACTTTTTCTTTGCACACCTCTGACCGTGCTTATATGTGGAGTCGGTGTAGGGTGTATCTAATAGAGCTTTCTGCTGCCCGATAGTGTGACGCGTAGATAACCCAAATGAAGACGCCATGCAGTATCGCCGTGAATGACAGTGGGCATATAAGTAGTTGCCCACTTTCTGGAATATATCATACTGGATGTAAAGAAGTCTGGGAGAATTGATACTGCCTCAATTATAACGCACTCGTCTTGTAATAAACAAACAGTCCAGTCAGCTGCGCCTTCTCTCCCACAATCATGACTGACGGATGCGAAACCGTCGGCGACGGAGACCTGTATGGGATAGGGGTTCGTCTGGGGCTATATCTGCAATGGCTCGCTGGCTTCTTACTTCGCAATTCAAATGCACATCGGGAAACTATTTCCACCGTTCGAACGACGAATAACATCATATGCTCGGCTCTCATCCTCACCCTTGTTATAAATACTGCAAGAGGGCAAGGATTGTCTATCGATTATCTCCTCGTTTACTACCTCACCATCGCGCTTTTCTACACCGAGTCGTACATCCTATCAGCGACGGGCCTACCATCGCAAAGGGGATTTACACAGTTTTTATCTCCAGATGTGCCAATCGTATATCAAAATCTGCTATTCGCCCTGGCAACTCTATTTGGAGCATGGTTCTGGCTGACAGGGTTATACCACGTTAAACAACCTTCCTGTGTACCAAAGGCCGCTCTCTTTGGTGTTTTCGACCTAGAAAGCCAACCCTGGAGGCAATTCGCAGCCACCCTTGCAATAATTATCGGTTTAATCTTCGTCTTCGTATTCATTATCCATATACTCAACATCAAACCGAAGAAAAAGAACCAAAGATTTATGAGAGAGGCAAGGAGGCTACTGGAATGCATGGGATCTATATCGTCGAGTCCGCCGAAGCGCCTGTTGCCGTCTTGGAACATTATCTCCCAGACGTTACTGCGTCCAGGAATGCCTCATCCTCATACATCTCTTCGACAATTTACTATCGACACTATCCACTGGATCGTCATCAACATTCTAGGTCCACTGATTGCTATAGTCTCAGTGGAGCGAATGCTACAAGTTAACCAGATAGTCACGTCGACAATTTCGGAATCCAGTGGTCAGATGATTGCTCTTCTCACCGGAATAAGCACTCTTTGTGCAGCTCTCTGGGATATCATATCACGCAGAAAAGATAACAACAAATCTACCAGTAGTGATATACTACCTTCTACTCATATCTCAGAAGATCGGATCAACGGCAAAGGCAAATCTCGGAAAGTGGCCAAAAAGGATATCTCGGAAGATACGTTGCAAGAAAAGTTTGTACAGCCAGAGATAATACACCAAAGGAAGTCACAGGCCGAGAAACTGTTATCAGCCGCAAAGTTTGGCCACGAAAAAATGGTCCGTCGATTACTGGAGGAAGGCGCTGATATCAATTCACGAGATGAGCACGGCCGAACGTCGTTATCGTTGGCTGCACAAGGTGGACATGTAACCACGACCGAGCTTCTCTTATCGACACCGGGCGTTGATCCAGAATCAAAGGATGACTATGGTCGGACGCCGACTTCCTTGGGCTCAGAAGCAGGTCATATTGGTATCGTGAAAATACTTTCTCGATCAAGTGTCGCCAGCATGGGTTGCGCAGACCACAATGGATGGACACCGCTCTCCTGGGCAGCCAGATCCGGCCAGACAGGTGTAACAGAGGTCTTGCTCGCGGAGACTTCTATCGATCCAGATTCCACAGACAACCGTGGGCGAACCGCGCTGTCGTGGGCCGCCGAAGAAGGGCATCTTGCTATAGTAAAGCTGCTTCTGGACAGTGAGAACGTCAATCCAGACAACAGGGAAGAAGATGGATGATCGGCGTTATTCTGGGCCGCAGAGAACGGACACGTCGAAGTACTACAACTACTGCTTGAAGACTCGGCCGTCGACGTAGGAGGAAGGGATAATCGTGGCCGCACACCTTTGTCCTGGGCGGCAGAGGCTGGAAATGTTGCAGCTATCAGATGGCTCCGTGAAAAGGGTGCTGAAGTCGACAGCAAAGATAACAATGGCCGAACCCCTCTATCATATTCCGCACAGCAAGGAATGGTTCCCGCGATAGAATCATTGACAGATATGTGCCATGTCGATATCAATACTTCAGATGGCGCGGGTAATACCCCTTTGCACTACGCAGTTCAGGGCGGCCATATAGAAGCAGTGAAGATCCTGCTCGCTAAGGGGGCTGGTCATACCGATGGCTGGAGCATATTCGTTCGCGCTGTCAGCCGAGGCGATGCCAGAACGGGGGCAGCAAGTTCTGCTCACGGTGAGATTTTGAGGTTGCTCCTGGATGCGGGGGGTAATGCTTCCGCAAAGGCGTCGTTACTGCACAAGGCGATCAGTGAGGGGATGGCCAGAATCACCCAGATTCTGCTTGGGATCGATGGGTTCACTCCCAATCTCGAATACAATGGCCAACCCCCTTTGTTGACTGCAATCCGGTTTGGCGAGAAGAAGTCGTATACCCGGAAGGATCATAAATCCCTCGTTAGGGATTCGAAGGATTCGGTGATTAGAAATGCGTTGATAAAAGTGCTTCTCGACTGTGGCGCTGACACGAATTTTATGGACGGGAACGATCGAACGCTACTTTGGTATGCGGTGGGAACGAACGATCTGACTACAGTGAAGCTGCTTCTCGAGATTCCAGGAGTCGATCCTGATCCTATCGACAGGTTCGCTGGGCGCCCACTGACAAGGGCCGTGGAAATGGACCACAAGGAGGTGGCGGACATTCTCTTGAACAATGGCGCTCGTCCTTATCCAACCACACTTTTTGGTCGAGTAATGCTGTGGAGGCGTCGTGAAGTCGAATATATAGATAGTGATTGGTAGTCACACCACAAGATACACGCGTCCGCAATGAAAGAATAGCACGTTGTATTCATCGGTCAGGCATTAAGGTATGGTGGTATAGGTGTAGCGAGAGCCGCTGATCGATACTGTAGGCCGCAGTTGGTACGTTACCCGTCTTTACCTTATTCATTTGTGTCGTTGGAATGAAGGAAAGCGAGAGTCAGATAATAGCCATTGCAAATCACTGGACTTCAAAAGAAACTTGTTCATTACGATGACGAACGACGTATATCACAGACGAAAAACTCTGTACGAATGAAAACTATAACAAGTCAAGTGTACATACAGTCCGTGTGCCAGACTTGAAATATCAGAGAATCGAAAATCGACATGGTGCTTGCTACCTATCGCACTCAGCTGCTTTCACGATTTCCTCGCCGCACCGTATTCAGAGACATATCTGTGGTCATTGTTATCAGTATCTGCAACAGTATCGTTTCTTGACAAATATCAGGTTGATTGGAAGCTGTCAGAGAGAGGAAAAGTGTTTTCATGGAGATCAATTCCGCTTGAAATATATTTTATTTCATCATTGCAAGCAGACCAGGAGAAGCAGGTATATGATGGCATACCTCGTGAGCCAAGTTCCCTCCACCCCCTACCGCTCGGGCATGCAGCTTCTGCTTCCACCTGACGCATAAAACGCCTGAACGGCCGCATGAACCAATATCCAGGTCATGTCGCCGCCGGTGAAGTCGCTCAATAAGACTCAAGTACGAGTGATGACCGGGGGTTCGCTGGGCGACCCCTTGGGTGGTGTTGTGGGCAGATTGATAGAGAATAGGGGCATCGTCGAGACGGTTGCGGCAAAGAATGCAAGCATAAGAGCAGCAGGCTTCATTGTTCGGGCGATTGAAGATCTCGGGTTCCGGGTAGGTATTGATATGGTAGATGGCAACCTGCGAAGTCAGCGATCGCTAGAATTCTGGACTCAGACGTCGAGAAAGCGTATTACGGATTTGCAAAACGAAAGGTATTCGATCGTGGATAGGTTGCCTGTGACAGTAAGAGAAGCATGAAGAGGTGAAAGAAATAGATGCCGCGGTCTGGAGAGAGACTGAGACGGCGCTGAAAGATAACTGTCAGGAATTGGTTTCCAAGAACGTGGTTGCTCGCTCTTGAGCCATCCTTTGTATCCCATGCATCGTCTCAGATCCCACCCGAGGCCAACGACCGTATGGATCAAGCGGCATGCAGCGCCAGCACGACGCCATCTTACACCAATCCGCCGCCTCCTGTCTGGTGTATAGTGTGACAAAACCTCAGATACCTGGCTGACTTCGCCGCGCGTTGCGTTTCACATACCAATGACGCCGCTAGGAGCCTATCGGAAAGTCGACAGGCGGTCCATCACCTCACCAGAGAGTTTCAGGCATGTTTGAAATGGACATGGACAGAGGCAGGAAGGAAATCACTTGACAGAGGGGTGAAGGGGCATAGCAAGATGCGCTGCATTGTGGAAGATGGAAGCCATGAGCCAGAAAAAAATTTTCTGGAGCTTGTGGTTTTGTAGTGGCCGCACGTGACTTGGCCCTAATCTATCACACCAAACCAGGTTGACCTCTTGGAGCCAATAGTCATATCACATCCTAGCCCTTAAACGCACTAGTGTTTTCTTAAAACGCACTGGTTTTCTATTTTTGGAAAGTCATATCTATATATATGGGTTTTAGTGGGGTAGCTCCTACTTATTAACACATGATAAGCTACAGCACAAAAAACACAAATGTTGTAAATGGTGCTCAGCTCGTATAGTAATTCTACTATATCGTAAGTAGGAAGAAGAGGGAATCGCGGCGGCTATAGAGAATATAGAAGAGAATATAGAAGGGGGTCTAGTAGCTAGCTTCAGCCGTAGAAGACGATAAAATATATATCTAATTAAAGATAATTAACGCGTATAGCCGGATAGATTTTGCACCCATCCGAGCTATGCCACGATAAAAAAATACAGTAAGACGTGATACTCTGTCTTTGAAGCTCAGTAACCGGTTTACCTGTAGTATAATACGTGTATATAGATATTACTTTTTAAAAACAGAAAACCAGTACATTTTGATAAAATACCAGTGCGTTTAAGGGCTAGCATATCACATAGGCATATTACTATCCGGAACGAATACTTTCCAGCAAGCTAGTATGAGTGATTATTGCCCATGTTAGCATCAATCATGCAAGAAGCTATAAACGAGCCCTTTCCTCCACTTCTCGTCGTCACGATGCAAACCCATGATGTTTCCTTCTGCTTCAAGCCCCAGTCTCTGCTCCAGTTTATCGGTCAACGTCATCCAGCTCGGCAAATCACAGGTTGCTATCTCCTAACAAATTTACAACCATTGACACCGAGTTAGACATGGCCACGATATTCTCGTTTAGCAAGGCAAGGTTTCTCTCCAACGAGCCGTTTTGCCTCTTAATCGCTTCAAAGTTGAATCCGATGAGGGCGCAGTGCATGTTCACATTCGCGACGAAACACTCGATGCGGGCTGACACGACTTCGGCCATTACCGGGTCAGCTATGTCCTTTACATTAGTGTCCGTCGGTAAAAATATAAGCGGAGGAGCTGGTACAGCTCACCTGCGACGAAATCCGGTGGTTGCATCTGTAACCCAGAATCTTGACTCTTTAATGCGAGGCGTGCATGTTTCGCATGTTGGCCACCAGTGGTATCCGGATCTGTCGCAACTGCGGCCGCACGCTCGCGAGTGAGTGACCCCTTGGGGCGACCGCGCCGCTTGGGCGGAGGGGGCCAAGAAACGCTGTCGGTATCATCTGATTTCTGTTGTTAGTAAAGTATAGTTACTGGTTGGTATCAGCGAGGCATGCCTTACCACAGGGCTGAGCGTGATGACAGTTTCCGTCTGACTCGAAGTGGTCTGGTCCATCTTTATAGTGCATGGTGCCAGCCTGGTCTGACTCAACTTGTTGATGGGCCTGCTGCGAGGTTTGCTCCGTATCCTCTACGCAGGAGGCGACTTTAGTCTCAGACTCCATATTGCCCAATGCTGAATGGTTGTTCATTCGGGGTTGCGCCTTTTACGAGGTCGAGCGTCCAACTCTCGCGTAACTTGTGTGTTTGAATGGACTACTTTTTAAGTGAGAATTAAAGACCAAGCAGCGATAGAGTTGTTTAATATCAGTTGACTTGTAAATAGACCCATGAGATATAGAAGGTGCTGGCGAGAGATACTTGTTAGTGGTGGTATCTGACGAGGCCCGTTCGAGATTTTTATATTCGAGGAATAAAAGACCGAGGAAGTTATCGGATATGGCTGCTTTCGCCTGCCTGCTTCCGACTTGGAGAACGGCAAAAGCAAAACAGAGATGCTGCGGACTCTGCCACTCGCTCTTTCTCGCGCCAGGCAATGTTGCTGGCTTCATATACCTACCTGGAAACCTACGTCGATGGAGGACTTTGTACTATCATCGTATCCATCGATGATCAAAGCTAACAAGGAGTAGCGATGCCCATTTTCAATGTGACAAAATTCTTATCAGGGATGGCTAATACTTCAAATGTCGCTAATATGCTCCACTGGTCGATATTTAAATATGACTATTGCATTGATACATATCTTCATCAGAGATCTAATATCTGTCTTTGTTAGCATTTATAACACGAGATCAAGCCCCCTTGTCCAATATTGCTTTACGATTGGAGGGCAGTTGATTATCTTTTCGTAACATTGGCCCCAATGCGAGATCGGTCTAAAAGAAGTACTCAGATCCAGTTACAGAAAACGAGATGATCAATAACGCGAATTTTATAAATAAATAATTTCAAAACAAAGACAGACGAAGAGTAATCAAGTCTACCACGTGACGTAAGCCTTGATATGCACCTCGCGCTGACATGAGCAACTCGTACAAGAAGCTTTCCCCTATTATCTTTCAACGTCGACATCCTTCACTCCTTCACGCATCATTCAACCAAGCCGTCAGTCCCAGCATCAGCGCGCGCGCCGTCCATCTTGGTCATTACAATTTAGCCCCATCTTCTTCGCTTATACCTGGTCGCGACCCGGACTCTTGTTTTTCAGTTTCCATCTGAACAAGCTTGGCATCAATTATGAAGCCATCACCCATCTTGGGCCTTGTGCTATCCCTCGTTGCCGCGGGCGGCGTTAGGGCCGCTGATAAAAACGACACGCCTCTTCCTCTTGTTATCTGGCACGGTAGGTTGTTCTGACCCGGCCCACCCGAGGCTGCTGGTTATCTATCCAACTTCCAGGGGCTAACTTCTTTTGCTTGTGCAGGTCTTGGCGATTCCTACGACCGACTTAAGCCCATCGACGACCTCGCCAATGCGGTCAACCCAGGGACTCTGACATATATCATTTCCCTCGGCACCGACCCTGCCTCTGACTCCAAAGCGACCTTCGTCGGCGATGTGTCGGAACAAGTTGATATCGTATGCGAGAGGCTCGCATCGCACCCGATACTCTCGACGGCACCAGCCATCGATGCGCTTGGCCTTTCGCAGGGTGGGCTCTTCCTTCGCACCTATGTTGAACGATGCAATAACCCGCCCGTCCGTAGCCTTATCACCATGGGCAGCCCCCACAGCGGCGTAACCAAGCTTATGAGCTGCGGGTCCAATCTCGTGTGCGAGGGCTTGATGCGGCTATTCCAATGGAGCGCTTTCTCGGACTATGTCCAGAGCCATTTTGTTCCTGCTCAGTATTACCGCCCTGAGAATGAGGAGCAGTATGCGCAATACCTCGAGTCGTCGGGTTTGCTGGCGGACGTCAACAACGAGCGAGAGATGAAGAACACGACATATGCCGAGGGAATCTCGAAACTCGAGAACTTTGTCATGGTGCTGTTTGAGGAAGACACGAAGCTGGTGCCTAAGGAATCGGCCTGGTTTGAGGACTATAAAGGGGACGTAAGCATCCCGCTACGCGCCGGGGATTTGTACAGAGAGGACTGGATTGGGTTGAAGACGCTGGATCGTAAGGGCGGCCTATACTTTGAGGCAGCTCCTGGGGCGCACATGCAGTTCGAAGATGACTACCTCGCCGGCCTGATGAAGAAGTTCTACGGCCCGGCCAAGAAGGCGAGGAGTGACGATTCGTATGGAATGGCTGATCTCTAATCTCTGCATTCATCGTTTAGCGAAGGATGGGCAGGATTGATTGGAAGCAGGTATCTTTTTGTAATGTGAAAAAAAGATATGATCAGAGCCTTTGCGCCAAGTCGTAATCCGAAACTCCGTCCCTCCGATCTCTATAGCGCCCTCAGTCGTCAAGTGCAGCCCGTGCTGCAGCCTTTTGTTTCTTCAGCTTTGCCTTTCTCTCCGCGATTAGGTGGTTCAGCGTCGAGTCGTCACCAGCGGGAGCCTCGGCCACGGTATCCTCCGCCGCCTCCCTGTTTGGTTGCTTCACTTTCTTTGCCTTCTTGACGGCTGGTGACTCTTGGACGCTCTCTCCGTTTAACTTCCTCTTCTCGCCTAATTTCGACCCAGACCCCTTGAGAAGCCCGACGGCTTCCCCTCCCTCGATGGCTGTTTGGTCAGGGACCACGTCCTTCTCGTCGAGCCAGAGCTCGTCCGTCTGCCAGACCGGGAGCGACGCCGTATCTATGCCCTTGAGGTAGATGGCCCGGACGTTCTGCCACTTGTGCGGGACGTGCTTGTTAATAATGGCGCGGGCCAGGGCATCCACGTTTGCGGAGAGCTCTTCTGGCGTGAAGCTTGCCCGCCCGACCCGTACTGTAAGCTCGGCAGACTGGCTAAAGTTTAGCGTCGCGGCACCGGCAGCCCGGTCAACCTCGTCGGCAACCATTTGCGGTGTGCCAATATTGGCAGAGGCACCCTTGTCCTTCTTGTCTCGCTTCACCTTTTTTCCGTTTACCTTCTCCTGCTTCGCCGAGATGGTGACGGGGATCGGACGCTTCGCGCTGGACTTGTAAAACGTCTTGCCCAGTACGGCGGGCAGACGATTGATTCTGGGTTGAGAGCATTCCAGTCAGTTTGACGGATCAATCCTGGCAGAATGGGAAATCGGGGTCGTGCTCACATTCTGTCATCGGCGAGGAAGATATCGTGAGCGGAATACAGGGCCCGCTGCGCCTCGTATTGCGAAAACTTGGCCCGCAACTTTTGATAGCCAACCACTCTTGTGATGCGGTCCCGCACTTTTTCGGGGAAGCTTTCGTCGGCGACGAGATCCTTGTAACTCCTCTGCGGGTCGGCCACGATACTATCACACAAGGCCGGCGATCAGCTTTTCGTTTCGTTTTGCCCTCGGCCAGCCGATGAAAACGTTTGCCTACTTACAGGCAGATTGACCAGTCTGGCAAGTCCAGTCTTGTGGGAACTTGTAGTTTTCGAGGCTTTAGGGAGGGCTTTGCGTGCCGCTTGAGGACAAGGTTCAGGTAGATTGGTGTAGACGCTGCATCTCCGCTGCTGCTCTCTTCGAAAAGGCTCCGTTTGCCATTTTTGGAGTTTTGCGATCGTGTTTTATTCATAAAGGCGAGCAACGCCTTGGAGGCCTTTATTACGTTTTCAGCTTTCAGCGGCGCCTGTTGATCTTGGACGATGAGAGTCGCAGAGGGAGACATGATGAAAGTCCGATGGGGGATTGAACCCGCGATGACAATTCCGAGTGAGGGAGGAGAGGTATGCGACAGCGTGAGACGGACTTGGAGCTGGAGTTTTATGAACGAAGCTTCTGATTTTTTATTTGAAATTTTTTTTTTTTCTTATCGGACGGAGCTGGACCCACGCCTCAGATAAGGAAACGCCGATAAAGTTATCCAAGTATTACCGAACCCCATCTACCGCGAATTTTCCTAGCAATAGCCCCTTCGCCACCGATTCCAGGTACTGGCAATCGTTTAGAAGGTTGACAAGGCGATTTGGTATGTATGGCAAGTACCTGACCAGGTGGCTTGGTGCAAGCAAGACGAAAGGATTGCTTCGTATATCCCACATTATTACTATCATTTCGGAGCAAGAAATTCATTACGACTACCGCACTAAAGCTATGAGATTCCAATGCTAAGACCGACGAGGAGAGTATTAGTGCACAGCCCTGATTCCATAAACACCCGGGGCGCCATCCAATGAGAACAATTGACAAGATCTGGGAGGGCCAGCCCTACATGGGGCAACCATCGGGTCTCTTGGCCCAGTGACCACCGCGATCCGGAGGAGGCGGAGGGCATTTGGGGCCTTGGCACGAACCAGGCTCCGGCGGATCGGAAAGGAGAGTTTTCTTTTCAGAACAAGAGAGTGTCGTGGGGGACATGGAGTGAGGCGGACATGAGCCCTTCGGAATGGCGTGAGCAGGGATCGGAGAGATCGGAGGGACAGGGACCCCATGGCAACCGTAGGCGCAGCCGGGATAGCCGGGCCAGCCGGGCCAGACACCGTCTGGACCGACATCGGGCCACAAAGGGATAGGGGGACAAGATAACGGGCAAGGAGGGGCGGCGCCTGGAACCCACACTTCCGGCAGCCCGGGGATATTGAATGAAGGTATCGGGCATCGTTTAATGGTCTTGTGTCGACTCCAAGGCATCTAGGCCGGGACGTTGCACAATGACGAGGCCACCAGCTCCGCACTGGCATCGACCCTGCCGAGGCTCACCGCCTGGCCGTTGGTGAGCTGGTTCATGGCGTCGAGAGCGATGTTGAATGCACCGTTCCCTGCGTCGATGCCGAGGACGTAGATTGACTTGGCGCCATATGTGAGCTTCCAACAGGTTCCGCAGCTGGACGAGTTCCACCCGGCGATATCGGGAACACCGCCGATGCTGGGGAATGTCGGCACATCGCCCTGTTTGGTCCATCCGAACCTCGTGGTAAGACCATTTTGGCCATCAGAGCAGGCAACAGCCTCTAGGGATCGGGACGCATCATCGTAACCAGCATCATATGAGACTGCGAGGGAAAATGTTAGTCTCGGGAAGCGGAAAGGGCTCAGAAGGGGGGGAGGGGGGGAATGGATCGTACCACTCACTGCCGAAGCAGCGACGGAGAGGGCAGCAAGGCCAAAGATAGCGGTGAACCTCATATTGATAGATTGTGAGGACGGGGGGTTGCGATGGAAAGATGCCTGGCTGATGGCAAAACAATGCAAAGAGGGCCAAGACGAGAAGTGTATGTTGAGGGGAGACTGCTAGCAGATCGTGTCTGGTGTATATGTGGGAACGGAGCTCGAAGATGCGAATAGATAGATGATGATGATGGTGGTGGTGGTGAAGAGGAAGAGGCAAAACTCTGAATCGACCAAGACAGGTCTTGGGTTGGCCTTTATACAGATTCAAGCTCTGCGGCCTCGAAAGCAGCCTCTGCGCCTTCCTCACCCCAACAGGCAGCCCGGCTAACCTCCAACGTCCGGTAGCCAGATTATGGCGTCAGATGGGTTTGGGTGCAGGCTTGACCACACCCCCTTCTGGGGCGGCATGACGTCTGTCAAGGGTCCCAGAAGGTTCACCCCAGCCTAGGTGGAGAGGATCTCGTATCTATGAATAGTAGATAGTAGATAGGTACCTTGAGCAGAGACCTCCGTCCAAGGTCTGAAAATGTTTGTTGTGATGGCTGTCACCTGACCAACAGCAACAACGACGTGAGATTCTTGATACTGCGCCCCCGTATGCTCTGCAGCTGCATGGATAGAATGGCATGCCTACCTTCTCGTGTCTGCCTTCTCGTGTCTACCTTCTCGTATCCAAATCGTCAGCATTGGGCACGCTCTTCTAAGACCTCACATAATCATGAAGGAGGGAAACAAGCTTGCTCATTTTGCTGGCTGACTCTTGCTCGTTGGTACGGATGGGTCCGACCCAGAGTGCGGCCGTATGAGCGAGCACCCAGATACGTAATATGGGGGGGGTGCAGGTAGGTCACTTATTCCAATGCGTGAGAAGTAAGTGGCTTCGTCGACTTTTTGCTGCGATATTCTGCGATATTCGTCGTTTGTGGTCTGAAGCCCCCATGATTTCTCGTATTCACATCGTGAACCCCGCCGACTGCAGAGCTGGTCGGTCATGGTCCACGTGGGCAACAACTCGACCAGACGCTTGAGTTCGACGGGCGAGGTATGCAAGCGTTTTGCCTACTTATCTTTACTTTGAATTTGTTCGCTATACGGACTCCTGGCCTCTCCACTCGTGGCCGAGTTATCAAGTGAGCCACCCCCCTCTCGCCAGCTAACGTGTGGGTTGGTTGCATCATTCTCGTCGTCATCATTGAAAAAAGAGAAGAAAAAAGGCCCAGTCAGCTACCCATCAAACCATGGAACGGTAGGAATCCGGATGCCGGGTTGCGAAACGACAAAAGAAAGGTGAAATGTTTTCGCACGAAAATGGGTGTAGTCAACGATATGCTGAATATTTGATACGTGTATAAGGAAGAATTTATTGGCAATCGTGCAGTTCCTTAGTTCAAGCCACTACTAATAATACATATTTATTTATGAGGTGAAATGTTTTCGGACGACAAGGTTACGCCAAATCAACGAACGTTATTATTATAAGGAAGAACATATAATTGGAGAGGGGGTACGATATAATTATTATCTAGTAGATAATGCATTTATTAGCAGTTCAAGAAGAAAATCTGCGTCGCTTTAAAATACCATTCGTTGAAATGGAATTAGTACGATCGGGAATAGGTTTCGCCGGCGGGGTGGCAGCCAAAGTCCAAGTGGAGGCTGATTGCAGATTTCAATGGACGCGTGTCGAGACCAAGTGAAACGCACTCGAATTTAGTGGTGGAGGTTGGCATGCAGTTGATGAAATGTGAGTTTGTGTTTAGTTTATACACAGCACAGCACAGATACCTCCCAAGTTGTGCTGTATCATTTGGCGGGGATTCCTCAGGAGCTGCTGGGTGGGTTGCGTCAGGTCGAGGCACGGTGAAATCACAGCAGACGCTGCGACGTCATCACCGATACTGATGTGGGAGAACCATAGATCTACTCAGCTGTCAAAGATGGGGATTGAGGATAACTCGTGATGGTAAACATTGGGGATCATGGTTTCCTAATCAGGACACTGGCCGCTGCATTACGCTGCGCAACTTGTATACGGCCTGTGCACGAGCTGAGCACTATTTACAATATTGTGTTTTTTGTGCTGTAGCTTATCTATCAGCTATGTATGTTAATAAGTAGGAGCTACCCCACTAAAACCCATCTAATAACGCCAACGCCAGAAAACGCGCAAGAGTGAAAGTGCACCAACCCAAGCGCTGTGCCTTGCGTCAGTCAAACGCCAGGGAATTAATAAAAAAGCAAAGGAGGGGGGGAAGGGACGTGGACCGCGACATGCTGGGAATCGCGTCCACGACTCGCGACCTTCCTTCCCTCTGATAAAACCCGAATCCCACAACCCCATGCATTTTCATTCTTTTTTTCGTCTCTCACTTCCACACGTCCACACGTCCAACATCAACTCCCACCACCCACCGAGTAATCAACTAATTATTAGGTCAATCGTGGACGCCGTTACATAATTGCATATTTCGGGTTCACGCTTCAATGTGCTCGCGGTGATAAATTCATTTGGTCTGCTCTCGTCGGTCGAGGGGGGAAACCACAGCCATCCTCTGGTCTGGTCTGGTCTGGTCTTTGAGGCGGTTCCCAAACGTCTCGTCCCGACTCGTTTCGTTACAGGCAACGCGGTTCAAAGAATTGCGGCGGACTCGACGCCCCACCATCAAAGAGGTGCTATGGAGTCTCCTCGCACCTCTCATGTCCCATCCTCGCCTCCTCAGGTGGCCGGAGTAAAACGATCGGCAGCATCTCTCCTGCCTCCATTTGAACCTCTCTCGTCATCCCCGGTTGCCCTCCCGCGTCCGGCCAAGCGTCAGGCTCTGTCCCCAACCTCCCGAAGCGTGTCTGCCGCCGTCAATGCGCGTCTAAAGTATCCAACGCCCGTGGCGACATCGAGCACCGGCATCCTCTCGTCCTCGCCGCCACACCGGACGCCATTATCTTTCATAGCATCGCGTCCCGAGAGCCCGTCCCGTGCACAAACCGGCCCGACTGCCGAGCAACGTGCACCGCTCTCGGCTGTCCCCTGCGTCGAGTTATCCGAGACTGGCGAACCTGTTCTCATGGGCCGCAGCAGCAACTCGTCCAACTACCAGCTGTCGGCCAACCGTCTCATCTCGCGCGTCCATGTCAAGGCCCGTTATATTCCGTCGCCGGCACCACTGGCCCCGCCACGCGTCGAGATTGTCTGCACCGGCTGGAACGGGCTCAAGCTGCACAGCCAGGGCAGGACTTGGGAGCTGCTTCGTGGCGACTCGTTCACCAGCGAGACTGAGGGGACCGAGATTCTGATCGACGTCCAAGACGCGCGAGTCATGGTTCAATGGCCCCGTCGGAGCCCGGATGCTCTGGCGGCTTTGTCCGAGGATTCCTCATGGGAAGACTCGCCCCGGCCGGCTGGTCGGAGAAGCGCGAGTGTCCTGCTCCAATCCAGCCCGCTCCGTGGTCGCATGGCCGCCAGTATCGGATCGCCTGTCTCGCCGTCCCCGGCAACAACCCTCGGTGTCCTCAGTGCTGGCCCACAGCGCCTGCAGGCTTTCATGCCGGCCGGCAACGATGCTGTCGTGATATACGAGGATGACAGCGGCGACGAAGGCGTCAAGGATGATGAAAAGGGTACCGCGGAGCAGGAGGATCAGGATGCAAAGTGCCTCCTCAGCCCCCGGCCCATCTTGGTCGGCCCCAGAGCGGGCATGTTGACTGCTTGTTCATCTGAGCTTGGCAATTCGTTCTCGTCTGATTTTAGTGATGTGGACGACAAGGACCCGGACGAGGAAAACGACCCCGTCATCCGCTCGTTCGGACCGTTTGGTGCGAATCTCGCCGGCAGGCTTGCCTCGATCGCGGCCACGTCCCCCAGGGCCCCCAGGCGTCGCCTCCAGGATGTCTCGCGCGATATCGGGTCAGTGCTTGCCGCTGCCGATGCGACGCCGTCATCACTCTCACCACCACCATCGCTCCCAGCCAGCCTGCCGGCAGCAGCACCCGCTCCAGTGCCCCATGAGTTTGACGCCGCGGCAATCCAGAACCATGCTGCCAACCAGCTCGCGTTCTCACGGCTATCGTCAACGCCTCTATCGACCATCCTTTCCAATCTCCCGGCCGCCGAGAAGCGTGATGGCGAGCTGACCAAAGATGTCCTCCGGACTATACTGGACGCCATGTCGTGTGTCGGTGCTATTTCTCGCCAAGGCAAGGACGCCGCCGGCAAGGCCTTGGAAAGCGAGTTCTACTACATCCCCGAAAAGGACACGGATGAGCACAGACGCTCTGCAGTCGTCAGTGGACTCGGTAGGCCGAGCCTGCGCAGCTGCAGAAAACAACACAAGGTCAGTGCTGTGCAACCGGGCCAAGAGATTTTTCGTCCGCCACAGCTGACCATGACCGTTCAGCAATACTACTGGAAGCGGCCAAAGACCCCATAAGCGAGCCCACGCGTTTGCACATCGCGTACTGCCCCCGTTTTACATAGTGGCGACGGAACCAGGAGAAGGGTTTGAGGGCGGGGGCTGGAGTGGTCGACTGGTTGGTTGCGACTTCGTTTATGTCGTCTTAACGTCATGGTAAAAGGTTCACGGACGTTATTGCGGAGCTGCATAGCGCCGGGCGTCTAGTGCTCTTATTTCATTTGGTCGTGGCTTGTGCTTCTGGGCTGGTAGGGGTTTTGCTGGCTGCTGTGTGGCTTCGGTTCATGGGGAGTGGAGTCTTGACACAATATCAAAGTGCTTCGGGCGACGGACGGGAGGAGGTCTGCGAGATGTGTCGATGACGGCTGGGCAGCGGCAATGCCCGTAAAAGGAACGAGGATTAACGAGTGACGTGTGAGACCAGGGACCGTCATCCGGGGTATGACTCAAACGGACTGCTATCCTCCTGTAAATAAGATGATTAGCCGGTAGTATTTAT
Organism: Tympanopsis confertula; assembly: GCA_026745395.1. NCBI lineage: Eukaryota > Fungi > Ascomycota > Sordariomycetes > Coronophorales > Scortechiniaceae > Tympanopsis > Tympanopsis confertula. The sequence goes on along the minus strand of JAOYNU010064652.1, from coordinate 19,632 downwards.
ATCACGTCTCCAGTGGTGACGTAATCAAACAACAAGAACGAGCTGTCAGTCAGTTGAGATACTATAGATTGATTAGCAAGGAGCCGCGAGCGGGCCATGGAGAGGTGAGGGACGAATCATGCAGCATCTTATCTCAATATTGTCGATGTTCGCTTAAGCTCTTCACAAACAAGTCGCAGCGGATCAGTGATTTGTGGCAGCTGATGAAGAGTAATCAAACCGGACTGGCTATCCGGAATCTCTGAGGTGCTAATTACTTCCAACGTTGGTTAGCGTTTGTTTGCTTTCTGTGCATTTGCGGCCCCCGCTCGAGCACGATATCCGCTGCCGAGTCTATCAGGCACTGGCGAGAAAGAGGATAAGCAAGGACGATAAGGATTTATCTCGAGTTGTTTTCTTTCAAGGCCCCTGCTGACCCAAGTGGCTCGGGGCTTGAAACGACACTCACGGCCTGCGTCGCTGGAAAGTGCACACAACAAGGTATAGCATACATACATACAGAAATACATACCATTTGTATCCCGGCCACCGTCGCAGAGAGTCTATTCATGCAGAATATCCGTCACTGATCTGTGTCCGCGACGAATGATTGGCTTTTGACCAAAGTGTCACTTTTTGTTGACGCCCCTCAAGACGAACAAATCCAGCGGGGGGTGTCTGGAGCCTCATGGTAGGGAATCCAAGGCCAAGCAGCCGCCGGCTTGGTGATGCTTAATGTTGTATGGTACACTGCGTTTGCGTGCAGGAGTGAGGTGGGCGATCCTCCCAATAGTTTCACAGGAAGTGGTCATCTATCTTTTATCCTGCACATTGCAGCGCTTAGATACAGGCCAAGATGATTTATACGAGATCAAGATCTGCCACGTCGGTCCGATAATCTGCCGTTGGCGTGAGTGAGGCCTTTCCCCCCGAATGACAACAGTCAGAAGTGATGCTCTCGGCCGTTGCACACCCGAGCAAACTAATAATCCAAGTTTGTAAGATCATCCACCCTCCCCCCCCCTCTGTGATACGATGGCATCACCGACTGACCAAGGTACTTGAATGTCTGAAAAGACAAAGATGGCCAAGTCGGCCGTCGCAGCTCATTCGTTTCATCAACCTTTTCAAAAACACGGCCGTCATCTTGCAACAGAATCTGTCGGCGTGATGGCCTCCCTCTGGAGTGCACTCTCGCAAAAGAGATACCCGCCCCATGTGGTGGAGTTTGTGGGAACGCTGGCCACCCAGATTATGTGCTACTGGGTCCCGTCAACGGCGTACGTGCTCTTGGATTCGGCATTCCCGGCCTTTTCTCGCTCGCACAGGCTCCAAACGTCGTCAGCCCAGCAGCCTACCGCGGCCGAGATCAAGGCCTGCGTCGGCGTCGCGCTGCGAAATCAGATGCTCTCCATCGTGGCCCAGATCGTCAACCTGTGCCTCTCGCTGGCGTTCCCTGCGTCGGGGCCGGGCCAGCAGCTCCTCCTGTCCTTCTCGCCGACCTTTCCGAGTGCGGGCGAGTTTGTGCGAGACCTTGCGCTTCTCGCCCTCATCCGCGAGGTCTGCTTCTACTACGCCCACCGGCTTTTGCACTCGCGCTTCCTGTACTATAGGGTGCACTCGATCCACCACCGCTTCACCGCACCGATTGCCTTTGCAAGCCTGTACGCACACCCTGCCGAGCACCTCGTTGCCAACGTGCTCCCCGTCGCGCTGCCGCCCAAGCTGATCCGGACGCACGTCGTCACAAGCTGGGTGTTTCTTGGATGGGTGCTCCTCGAGGCGTGCACGGCACACAGCGGCTACGACTTCTTCGCTGGAGCGGCGAGGATGCACGACATCCACCATGAAAAGTTTGTTGTCAACTATGGCGGCGGCATTGGGTGGATGGACTGGCTGCACGGAACTGGCGAAAAGCAGCAGCATCATATATCAGATGCCAAGTGTGTTGTTGAACCAACCGAGGAATGCCGCAGGTAGGCACCAAGGCGAATGGACGCTGGCCCTTTTTTTTTTTTTTTTTTTTTTTGATTTCTACATAGCCAAAGCAATGTTCCACCCATCTCTCTCTACAATGACGAGGATTACATTCCAACCCCGGGTGGAGGTGATCATTGCGACGTGATCTCGCCGAGCGTCCGCCTTTCGTCGTCCGTCAGCATCCCGTACCAGTTCTGGAAACCGGCAAGGTTCTCCCGTCCCGCGCGCACAAAGAAATCATTCAGATAGGCATGGGTCTGGTTGTCTCGATGGCGAAAGTTGCCGGTTTCACCCAACGACATGAGGTCAGCCTTGGTACCAGCGAGGGCAAGGTCGAGCGTGTCGGAATCGTCCTCCCAACCGTCGTCGTCGTCGTTGGCGTCGTCGGCCGCTGCTTCGGCTGCCGCAGACGCCGCCGCCGCCGCCGCCGAGAGGGACGCGCCCTTGGTGCCAGCTGCCGAGACGAGCTCCTCGATAAGCACCTTGAGGATCTTGAGCGACGCCGGGATGACTGTGTACTTGTCGGGATCTGACATTGGCGCCGCCGTGGTGTTAGCAAGTCCGTACGTATGCTGTGGGGGGGGGAGGCAATGCGTGAGGGAATCGCGGCGTACTGAGGCGCGCCTGGGACCGGGTCATGATACGGTCACTATTAGTAATGATGATATCACCTTTTACCATAGTCTGGGAGAGTCGAGGATCGTTGAGTGAGTATATCTTGGACAAGGCGATGACGCTGAGGTGTTTGCGTTGTGCAGGTCAGCCTTCGTGATCAATCCCCCATTCCCGTCGGCTGATAGATAGTAATTAATAGCAAACACGTACTTTTGACGGATCTCGTCATAGCCAGCGAAGCTGGTAGAGTGCTCCAGCCACTTGGCCAGCACAACCTCGAGGCCTGATGCGCCATTGATCTGGATGGCGCTGAGGAACTCGACAACGTCGTGAGCGCCGTTGTGAGACAGCCGAGCAAACACTATGATCAGAGACTGAATCAGAGCGGCAGCCTCGGCTGTTGCCAGCCTGTTGGCGACCGCCTGCAGCAGCTGTGGGAGAAAAGGGCCCAGCCTCTCCTGGCCGGCCTTTTCTACAAGCTCGGCAGCGAGGCCGCCAACCTCGGATGCGGCGTTGTCCTTGATGGACGGGCCGAGCAGGCGATCGATTATGTGAAGGCAGACCTCGAGGCCGGACCGTCCATCTGCGTCTTGCCAGCCAAAAACCTGCTGGTGGTCGTGCATGAGGATATACCTGACGCACTCGGCCGCCGGACGGAGAACCTCCCCCTCGTCGGATCCCATCAGCACCCGCCTGAGTTTGGGCAAGGTTGACGCGACGAAACCGGCCGGAAGCGGCTCGGGCCCGTATTGTGCCAGGCAGGCAAGAAGCTCAGTCACGGCCTAAAGGATAAGGAACGGTGAGATTAGAACACAACAAAACAACAAAACAAACAAACAAACAAACGAACGAACAAGCAAACAGGCAGGCAGGCAGGCACAACAGAGATACGGGCGCCGGATATCAGCTTACAGTGATGATAGGATCATCCACATCAAGGCCTGCAAGGTCAAAGGCGCCGGTCAGGGTGGGGAGGACCCGGCCGCACAGAGCAACATACGAGGTGCTATCCCCGAGGCCCTTGACGATCTCCTCAAAAGTCTCATTGACAAGCATGAAGGCCTGGAAGTTGACCGCGCTGATCTTGGTGATGACAAACAACAGGTCGACCGACGGCACTTCGTTTTCTAGTACAATCCGAACGTTCATCCCAATGGCTGCTCTCAAGGCTTCGGCCAGCGTGACAACCAGCTCATCGGCCATCTCCATCTCCTCCACGTCCTTGGTGCTCATAAACTGTGAGATGGCAACAAGCATGGGCGCCTGGCGGCTGGGGTCCACGCGGCCAGACGAGACGAAGCCCTCGAGGGCTTTGAGGCAGGCCACTTTGATGATCTCGCTGGTGTCAGGATCGCGGCTCGAGATGGTCTCGATTGTGCGGTCCAGGAGGGCCGGGGGCATCGCGAAGGAGCAGCGTGCCAGCGTCCCGGCGATCAGGAAGCCCCTCGCCCGGAGGAGCGGCTCGTTGGAAGGCCGAAGCGCGAGATCGACAAGCTCCAGGTACGCCCGCGCGACCTCCTCCGGAACGCTTCTCTGCGTTTCGAAGTAGTCCCCGATGAGCTGGTTGAACAGGTAGAGCGCCGCCTCCTGACTTCGCCAGTCCGGCATGTCGCTGGCGAATATGGACTTTGTGTAGTGAAAGAGACCGTCCAGGGTCCGGTGCTTGAACCACTCTCCCAGCTTGACGCAGAGGTCTCCGGCGGCCGTTCTTGTGGTGTAGTTGGCCGAGCACGACGTCTCCTCGGCAAGGTACAGCGAGCAGTCAATGTCCCAGAGCTCCTGCTCCTCGTCCGTGACCCGAGAATAAGCCACCAGCATCTTCATGATATCCATCATCCACGGGGTCTCGCAAGACAAAGGGTGGGCGTTGAGCTGGGCCTCGAGCTCGGCCTGCACGGGCTTGGCACGGAAGCATTGGTTGAGCAAGTCAAGGTCCTCGAGCACCAAAAAGTCGAGGGTATACGGCAGGCCGTCAATGTCCTCCATCCGGCCCTGGGCGCCGTTCTCGATGTACAGGGCCTGGTGAGCGCCCTGCACGTTGACCAGCTCCTCCCACACGCCCTGAAACAGGACGGTGCATTGCGGAAGCAGCAGCTCGGCGAACACGCTCTTGATCTTGAGCAGCGTCTTGGTGACCTGCAGCTTGAGCGTTATGACGGGGACCCACTGGTCGGGCAGGCCGCGGCCAATGTCAGCTTCGGGGAGGCGGGATTTGAGAACTGTCTGGAAAAAGGGCGACCACTGTTGAATCAGCTGCTCGGCAAAGGGCTTGATCTCGGCCGGGTGATCCTCCTTGAGCAGGTCCATGAGGTTGAAGCAGCCACGGAATATGGAGATGGCGAGGGCCCGCAGCGTCGGCTTGCGGTTTTCGTCGAGGGCCACATCGGTCACAATCTTTACAATGTCGCGCGCCATGCCGAAGAACTGATCCTCGCTGAGGCTCTCCTCGATGATGTCGGCCAGCACGCGCAGGGCGCCATGGACCTGAGGGTCCGTCCCCGTGGGGATGACGCCGAGGACGGTCGGAAGAAGCGTCGGCCATCTCTCGGGGAAGTCATTGATTCCGATCTTGCCTACAACGTAGCTTTGATGGGGGTCAGTAGGCTTTGCTTCTGCATTATCAACCCCCCGAGGACCAGACCTGTGCCAACGCACCTTGCCGACACCTTGGCCTTTCGGTCATCTTCGGGGCTCAAGGCGAGGTCCAGCAGAGTCTGTCGCAGCTTGCCGCGTGTCTCGTCGGATATTGGGATCACCGTTTCTTCTGTGTCGCCATCGTCGACCCAGTTTTTCTCGATAAACTGACGCAACAGGCTGAGGGCGGCTTGGCGGATGGCAGTATCGATGCCCGTGTGCGCGGCAATATTGGCGAGTGATAAGGGAAAGGCAGGATTTGTGCTGGACCGCTTGAGCTCGATCTCGGCCTGCTGTCGCGGCACCTGCTCCGCGCGCTGGGTGTTTGCCAGAAGCTGTACCAGCTGCTCTTCCATTTTTTCGGCGAGAAGGAAAAGAAAAAAAGGGGGGAGGGGGGAAAAGAAAAGAGAAGAAAGGAAAGGAAAGGAAAGGGAAGAAAGGAAAGGAAAGGAAAGGGAAGAAAGGAAAGGAAAGGAAAATGGGAGGGGGGGAAGACGAGGTTGACTTCCGGCTGCAAGAGAGGCGCGTCGAATGCGTTGGATGCGCAGGCAGGTTCTGATTCGAGTCGATGGATGGCAGAAGAAGACTTGCTTGGTGTTGATCAAGACCAAGCTTGCAGATTCCAGACCGGGAGATGGATCGTCGGGCGACTTTGCGCGAGCTTGGCGATGCGATGGCCGTCGAGGAGGGTAGGGGGAAGTAATAATTGTAGAGGGGTCGCTGACAGATAACTTATTACATAGATCTTATCAGTTATCAATCTGGATAGCAGCAAGTTCGAATTCGATGTGAGTGGCGGTGCAACTACATATCTGTCTCGTTTTATTTATCCATCTCTCGAATAATAATAACTTGAATACATACCACGTAAGGTGATTGATAAAATATCAAGTATCTGTCTGGATACGCTACATGTACCCTGATCCACAAAGGGCTGCACAGTCTGGTTTATTCGACAACTACATATATATCTTGCTCCTGCTCTAGTGCCCATGCCCGTCATCCTCCCCCCCCCTCTGTTCAGGGTCAAGCTTGATTAGAGTATCGATTCTCATGATGCTGATGCACGCCTCCACCGCGCTCTTCAGCTGTCTGATCTTGCTTATGCTGGGCTCCAGAACCCCCGTCTTAAGCTCATCCACCACCTTGCCCTTGGACAAGTCGAGGCCGTAGTTTTTGTAAGCCTTCATCCGCGCCATCGCCTTTTCGTCCTCGGCCGCGTTCCCGGTGACACCTTCTGGCACACGCTGCGATGCCGAATGTCTGGCGCGAAGTTGCGCCACAAGCTCGGCCGCGTCGCAGGCTGCGTTGATGGCCAGTGTCTTGGGAATCACGAGCAGGGACTGGGCGAACTCTGCAATGGCGAGCTGCTCGCGGGAGCCGACTGTGCCGGCAAACTCCTCGAGATAGATGTGCAGCGCAGTCTCGACGGCCCCGCCTCCGGGGACGACGGCCCCGGACTCGAGTGTGCGCTTCACAGCGCACAGGGAGTCGTGAACCGAGCGTTCCATCTCGTCAAGGGAGAAGTCGTTGGGGCCACGGAGTATGATGGAGGCCGATGAATGGGCCCTGGTGCCCTTGACCAGGATGCATTCGTCGTCCGAGATGCGTTCCTGCACGACCTCGTCGGCGTGACCGAGGTAGCTGGGCTCGAATCTCTCGTCGCCGTTGAGGTCGGACAGCGTGCCGAGGAGCGTCGCGCCCGTGGCCTTAGCTATCCGACGGAGGTCCTCCTTCTTGCATCTTCGGACCGCCATAGCACCACGCTCCACAAACATCTTGAGGCAAAGGTCGTCGATGCCCTTGGTGGTGAGGATCACGTTCGCCCCCGCCTTCAGGATCATCTCGATCCTGTCCAACACCATGCCTGCCTCCCTCGCCCGGATCTGCTCCAATTGTTGCGGGTCGTCAACCGTGATCTGAACCCCCAGCTTCATGCGCTCCTTCTGGAAATTCATGTCAAACACCGCGATCTTGGCGTCCTGTATGCGTGTGGGCATGGCCTGTGACGCGACGGTGCAGTTGAGGGCGTAGCCAGGCACCAGGATTGATTCGCGGACGCCCTTGCCATGAGCCTTGAGAATGTTGACAGCCTTGACGGGGTACTTGGCCTCGTTTTTGTTGTCCGTCGTGCGCACAGCCTGCATGGCGTCGACAACCATGCTGGCAAAGAAATCAGAGTCGGCGCCAATGATCTTGCTCGACATGGACGTCTTGGCGACGCTGAGAAGAGGGTCCCGGCCGAGGTCCGCAACCTTGATGCTGACGTTCTCGTTCATGTACTTGACGGCTTCGCGGAGGGCAAGACGGTAGCCTGTGATGATGGTTGTCGGGTGGATGCGATTCTTCATGAGCTCGTTTGCGCGGCGGAGCAGCTCGGCTGCAATCAAGACCACCGACGTGGTGCCATCGCCGACCTCCCGATCCTGCTGCTGCGCGAGGTCGACAAGTATCTTGCCGGCCGGGTGCTCGACGTCAAGGAGACTCAGGATCGTTGCGCCATCGTTCGTTACCGTGACGTCCTACCACGGTTGGTGCTGGTCAGCTGAGCTACCGAGACAGTAGCGGAGACGGGGCAGGTACGGGGTACATACTCCGATATCGTCCACCATCATCTTATCAAGCCCGCTGGGGCCGAAGGAGCTTCGAACCACATTTGCTATTGCCTGCGTTGCAAGTACTTTGCGGCCTCGTCAGCCATGGAGATGAGATGGTGGGGAGGTGGGTGGGGTGGGGGGCAAGCAAACCATTCTGATCGCGGATGTCAGAGCCTGAGATCTTCTGGCCACCAAGAAACAATGTGCCATTGCGTGGCTGCTCGAACATTGCCGCCATCGTGTGAGTGTTTGGATAATTATCGATAATACCCTGGGGTGCGAGTCGCGCTTGGAGAGGGGAATGGATTATCGAAACACCTTGTGAGTTGATAGCAGCTTCAATTAACTTTTTTTTTTTGGAGGGGTGAGGTACATGTACTTGTATATCTAGATAAGTAATACTGTGGCTTCACCCAAGTGGATAGGCACGTTTCAGCCACATCTGTCGTTTGTGGGCATGCCGCGCGAATCACTTAGCCTTATTATAGCACATAAATCAGCATCTACAACTCGTACTCCATGGAATATCTAGGCAGGTCTGATTTTACCAGGCATGGTATGTGTATACTATAAGGGTTGTGATTTGATCTGGCTGGAATTCTGACACGCCATTCATCATCATATACAGCAAACACACAGCGAGATTAGCGTACTGTACGGTACAGGTACAGCCTTGAGCACCCTCAACATCCTGCTCTATCCACCCCCAACGAACCGCTGCTGCCATGATACTCATCTGGATCGTTTCTGTTATTGTGATCGCTGTGGGCTGGTCGATAATTTCTTCCTATCTCACGACAAGTAAATCATCTTGGGCAAGCGCCTGCCTGCACAAGGGACGGCGAGTTCAGGTGCTCGTCCTGGGGGATATTGGCCGCAGCCCACGTATGCAATATCATGCTCTCAGCCTTGCTCGGCACGGCTGTTTGGTCGATCTGGTCGGCTATGTAGGTCGGTGACACCCGCCATCCTGGTTGACTCTCTCCATCTGTTGACTCCCTATCCAGAGTCCGACCTCCACCCCGGTCTGCAGAACAACGACTCTGTCTCGGTCACTCCTCTGCCGCCTCCTCCAAAGTGCCTTGGCAAAGCTCCGTTTTTAATCGCCGGGCCAACCAAAGTCGTTTGGCAGATAGTCACCCTGATTCTTGCTCTCTGGAGGACATTACCTCCCGCGGAATGGATTATCGTACAGGTAGCTGGCATCAGTGCACATGTCCAACTCGCACACCAGGCCCCGTAATCCATTGCTGACCGTGTTCATAGAACCCGCCTTCAATACCCACGCTACACAGCTGCTATCTCATCAGCCTTGTGCGCGGGTCCAAGGTGGTGGTCGACTGGCACAATTATGGCTGGACTATTCTCGCCGTGACAAAGGGCACCGATAACCTGTTTGTCAAGGCCTACAAGGCGTACGAGTCTTTTTTCGGCCGCATTACACCGACATTCAGCCTGACCGTCACCGATGCCATGGCGAACGAACTCCGTGGGGAGCATTACGGTTTGACCATGCCGATACGCACCCTTCATGATCGACCAGCGGCTCACTTTCAACCCATCCAATCGGCTACTGTGAGGAGGAGCACTCTTTTGTCCATTGATGTGACGAGGCCGTATGCCCAAGACATATCACGGGCGGCTACTCGCCTCATAGTCAGCAGCACATCATGGACGCCTGACGAGGATTTTTCCATCCTGCTGGATGCTATCGTATCATATGCCGCTTCACACCATGACGACGACAACAACAACGACGACGACGACAATAGCGATTCGCCTCAAAGCAGCCCGCCACGCCTCGTTGCTGTCATCACAGGCCGTGGGCCGCTAAAGGCAAGATACGAAGCTCTGGTCCAACAGCTTTACGCCCAAGGAAAGTTGGCACGAGTCAAGATCCTGACGGCTTGGCTGTCAATCGGGGACTATGCAGCGCTGCTTGCCTGTGCTGACCTGGGTGTGTGTCTACACAAGTCAAGCTCGGGTGTGGACCTGCCAATGAAGGTGGTGGATATGTTCGGCGCCGGCCTTCCCGTCGTAGCATACGGGGGCTACCCGAGTTTCGGGGAATTGGTCAGGGAAGACGTAAACGGAGCAGGGTTCACCAAGGCATCGCAATTGGCCGAGTTGCTGCTCAGACTGCTTGGTGCTCGTGGGGCGACAGAGCTCGCGAAGCTCAAGCGCGGGGCCATTTCCGAAGGCATGCTGAGATGGGATCATGAATGGGACAGGGTTGTTGCCAAGGAACTTGGTCTTCTCACTTCACCTTGACGAGCCTCACGCCGTGTTTATGCCCACAGAAGGCACCAAGTCGCTGCTATAGCTTTAATAGTACTCTCTCTCTCTCTCTCTCTGTACAATTCATCGGCGCTATTTAGTACTCACTCGGCAGCTCATGAGCCCGTGCTTCAAAATGCTTTGCCATTACTCCTTCACGCCAACCTAACCAAACAAATCAACCAAACTCCCACACGCCCGAGATAAGGGTCATCCGTTGTGCTCACATAGCTACCTGTACGAAATGCCGTACATCCATCAGGCCTCGCAGGTGGTGGCGACAGCCTGAAACCCGCCGCCCGTCAGTCTTCACCCAGGCTCTCCCGCACGCACTGCCGACATCGCTTTCTGAACTCCCTGTTGGCCCCTTCTCGATCCTCGCGAAACAGCTTCGCAGCCTCGATATTTGCGGGTGACTCGTCGTTGGGACTGTAAAACAGGCTGATGGTACTGAGTAGAATAGTCTCCGGCGTCTGGACTGGCGACCAGCGCTCGGCGGCTGCCTCGTATCCCCACTGGTCGTCTCCTGGAGGGTGGAGGATCGATATGCAAAGGATACCGCTTTCGTAGATATTCGGGTGGAACGGAACGGGTGAAAAGAAGGTGAGAGAAGGTGGCAGGAGAGGGTACGTGGGCGGGAAGATCATTCGTGCGCGGAAATTGCCGCCTTTGTTGGGCCTTGGGTCAGCTTCCAAAACGTTGACAAGACATGTCGGGATTTGCTACGAACCGCCATAGTACTTGCAGTCGTCATTGATCATGAGCATGACCTCCCACTCAAAAATGTTGCTATCACTGACAAGTCCGACTGAGATACCAGGAATATCCTTCCCTGCCTGCATTTCCTTGAGCTGGCGGGCGAGCAGGGACGCCGCGGCGATGGCAGACGTGGCAGGTCTGGTAGGCGGCATCGTGATCGGCTGGGTGAGAAGAACAGTGGCGAGCCCAAAAAGTATAACGATAGAGATAGAACAAAAAAGCCCTCGTTGGAGTTTGGCTAGAGACGTAGGATAGAAATTATGAACCCATGAGAGGAACATCGGACTTTGCCAGCCTTGCAGAGGGGCTGTCAGCTGGAGACAGCTGATGAGCTGGTTAGCCCAACAAACTCTATTCCCATCTGCAAGTTCAGTTGCTTCATTTCCTACCCAACCATCATGTGGACCTCCTCTGTAATCCCAGCAGCTTGATTTGTGCATTATGATATTCATCAATCATGGAAGCTGGTCGAAGCGATCTTGAAACAGACCTTATTTGGTTTGATTTCGAAAACAAACGGACAAATACGATGGATCAAATTATCGGCCCATGTGAACGCTGCTGCATATGGGGTGAGGTGAGGGATAAACAGATGCTGAGCGAGAAAATATCAGGGTGGTGGATATGCGCGCTGGCGCGGTAGGGGTTGAGTTGAGGAGACCAGCTGAACGAACGATAACGACTTGCGAATCTGACCGCCTTGTGATCTTGATCCAAATACGAGCTCGCATCTCCCACTCCCCTGTTATCGTCCAGTTTGACGTCTGGCCATGCTCCCGCTTTATACATCTCCGTCATCTCACCTCAGTCGTCTCTGCGCTTCCTCACGGTTACTCTCTCTCGAACATGAATTTATGACACCATATATACATACGGACACCACCAGGGCTACTTATTCCAAACATGCCGTCCCTCTTTACGTTTGTTATATTCCTCACGCTCTTTCTCTCTCTGTATGCTCCCTCTTGATTTGTGCGCTACTCTGGCCTGGATATTGCTGACATTGTTTTCAGCACAAACGCATTCGGGTTCGGTTATCAAGGAGGCCGCCAGAACTGTCAATGCCGTAGCGCCTTGTCATCCAGCATCGGGTACACAGCTACCATGAACTGCTGCTTTGGTCGTGACCTCGGCGCCGTGCCCGATGCCACGACGGGCTGCGACCTTGTCGATTTCCCCTTCTCCAGCCCGGCGGCAGGCCAGCAGATATGTCGGCGCGACCTTGGGGGCGTGAGCACGATTCTTGGTCCAGTGGTAGCGGGTGACAGCAACCCGGGTTTTCCGAGTATGCAGCATCATCCCATGAGCGAGGCGTTTGGCACGGCAAGCTTGTCTTCGGGCGGCGTGCTGCGCGGGCCGCAGTGCTCTTCAGAGGTGCTTGATGGTGAGGACGAGGAGCTGGTGGGAGGGGGGTGCATCCATGAGAAGAGGTTTGTCGCGTGCTGCGCAAATCAAGGTGCCGCTGGTGGGTACTGCTGGGACTCGTGATTTGCGACATGTCGTACCCAAAGGCATGCGGCACATGGACCGGCGTTTGTCGAGGCATGGATAGTCCGTCGTTTCGTCTCGTCCTGGGGGTGGCAACAACGCGCTTGACCGCGTTCCAGTGAGCTTACGCGATAGACGTGGTTGGTTGGTCAACAAAGTAGGAATAAACCATCTGATGGCATGGATATGCGGCCGCGAAGGCGTGATTTACTCGCCCACAGCTCGGCCTGTCTCGCAGATCAAATGCCAGATCAGATAAAGGCGCTCTCGCTATTGTGGCTGGAATGTCGGGCTTCCAAACAACGACCGACGGAGGTGCGCTCAAGATTCCCCTAACTACCTCGTACTGTAACCATTTACTTTATATATAGAGACGCTCCCTGCTCTCCATTTATGACCTCCTCGTCAGATGTCAGTTGTATTGGTTTATTCCCGCATAGCCCATACCTACTTAAATTGCCACCCCCCGCTCGCAGGATGCATCCCTCTCTCCCAACTCTTGCCGCCGGCTTGAGCCTGCTCGGCTCTGTCCTTGGCCACGCCGTCATACCGCCAAACTACCATCCTTGCGGTCTTAGAATGCCAGAGTGCCCCGAAAGCATGGAGTGTCGTCCTGTCAATCCAGGCTGCTCCGATACTGTCAACTGCCTTGGCAGGTGTGTGCCCAAAGGTCCTATGGTCGAGGCAGACGAGTCAGCAGACGGAGACTCTCCGATGCCCACCAAAATCACTGCTGTCAACCCCCCGGGCCAGCTGCCGCCCGTCGTTTACCCGCCGCCGCCGCCACTGCCACTGACCACTGGGACGACGAGCTCGCCGGCCGGGCTCGGAGCCCGCGATGGCTTCTGGGGTGCCTGGGATGACGGCAATAAAAAAGAGTTGTTGGACGAGCATAACAAGGACGGGGATGACAACAAAGCTGCATCGACGAGCCATCGCGTGCACTTGCCAATCAAGCCCGAGAGATTTCATGGAGATAGGCGCAAACAATGGCATCGGTATGAACAGATCGGGCGAGAGCCTGGCCAGGAACACCACCAAGACCATACGCGTATCATGGGTATCGGCACGTACGTGTTGCCATCCAAGCCAACCGGTGGGCCGCAATATATTCCTGATAAGGGAACCAAACACCATGAATCCCCCGACAATGCCCCCAAACCCGCGGGTGATGGGAACGACAGCATCTGGACTGGGTGGTTCGGTCAGTGGCGCGGCCCGTTCAGCAGTCATCACACCAAGGTGGAAGTTCATGTGGACGATAAGGAGGGAATTATCGAGGCGGTGGGAAGTCGCAAAGACGGGTGACTTGATGACAAGCCCAATAAACCTTTCCATGACGAGGAGAATGGTCCAGACGTGGGTGGGTGGGTATCGGAGCTGAGCGTGATCCCACGACGGCCTGGGGCTCGTCTCGCCGTTATATGGGAGAGACGCTGGACGGAGCGGGCCCAGGATAAGATCGGGCAGCGGCGGCGGAGGCATGATGGTTTACTTGTATGCCTTTCCTCTTCTTCCTGGTATGGGTTTTCGTGCGCGGTTGAGTCTTGTATGCCCATAAGGGCATCTTACTCGGGCACACATATTATATTAGTTTAGCGCTCTTTATCACACGGCTTTGGAAGCCCGTACAGCAATTAAAAATTCACCGTGATGTGGATACAAGTAGGCACTTGATATTGAAGTCCCGGCGCCAAGTCTCCTTGTATTATAGAAGCGTGGCTTTCAGTCATGTGATCTAGGGGGTTCAAGGCAGCATATTTTGATAGAAAGAAGTATGAGAAAACCAACGACAAAAAGTGTATATGGCCTGAGCCTCGCAAGGGTTTATAGATGCGCCTACTTATACCCGGATTCGACTACGGTATTACCATTGCACCATAGCATACAACCAACGCATGGGCGTTGGACATCGATCCACCAGGGACGTGCAATTATATCATCGGTGTGATAGGAAGGCCGCCGAAAGATTACACTCATGTTACTGAAAAAGAAGCCGGTATCCGTCCTCAGCGCACAGAATCCGTCAACTGGATCCTTCCACAGTGATCTGCACTGCCAGGCTTCGCCGCCGTTGAGAGCTTCTCTCGAATATGACACAAAACAAAACAAATCAGACCCAAGATAAGAGACGAGAACAAGCTTGACGCATTGCAAAGCCCCTACGATGAGTATATCTCGTGTTCGAAAAGGAAGGCACCGGCTACATTCTTCTGGAGATATGTGCCCTTGCATCGGGAGAATCAGGATATCTGGGCCAGCTATTGAATAATAAGCCCAATGTTCGTCGTCCGCGGAGTTGACGGTGTTTGTGTCAGTCTTAGACGCGATTTCGGTGAAGCAGGCGTCTGTTCGTCTGTTTGTAATATCCGGTCTGGTATCGGCTTGTATTCGCTGTGTCTGCGGTCTTTCTTTCCCTTCATGATGCACATGTCAAGATGTATCCATCTCTGCCCTTGCGATTTCCAGGACATCGTCACTGAGCACCCCCCAGAGCTTCCTGTTTGCTTTGTCAAACTCGCTCCTCACGTCTTCAAGGGCCCTCACGTTCTCGCCCAGCACCTCTCCGTCTGTCCACCACTCGAACCATGCCGCAACCTCCTCAAGATCCGCCTCGTCTCCGAGGTCCAGCCAGTCTTTCAGCACCTTGTGCCATTTCGGGAACAGTTCCTGGACAATAGCCGTACCGATACTTTCCACTCCCACGACATCGCTCCATTCCTGAACGCCCGTCAGAACGTCGATCTTCTGGTCCGACGGATCAACTGTGAACTTGGTGCGGAGGACGTGCCCGATGGCGTGCAGAGCGCTCATTGAGAGCTTTGTCCAACTCTCAGCCCCAAAGGTTGAGCGCCACGTCGAAAGGCCTGGTATGACGCCCTTGGCAAAGTCCCACACGTGCAGAATGCTTCGGTATTTCCGTCGGACGTTGGTCACAAGACCGGAAGACGAGTGCAGGTGCTCCGTCGGCAGATAGGGAAGCCACGGGAATATCCAAAAATGCGGCAGGCTCAAGTCAAGCTGCCTGGCTCCCCCGTTTGTGGCGGCATGATGCAGTTTTTTGCGGGGTTGCCAGTCATCGAGCGCCTTTTCCAGTCGCCTCACGACCGCTTCGATGACTTGCACCTTGAGAAACTCTGGCAAAATTCCCTCCCATGCTTCGTAGAGCGTCAGGACAGCGGTAGCACTCGTGACGTCGTCCGAAGACGGATCCCATTGCCGGATGGCGGCAGTGACAGAAGGCAGCCACAGCGTATAAAGCATGCTCTCGTAGGCCGTAGTCGCGGAGCGATGACTACGAGAAATGGCGTCCTCGTCATATTGGTTGCGGTTGTGCGCAAACAGGGCGTTGGGGTCGTGCCTGTCCAGGGCGGCGGCAGCGGACGACGGTCCCTTGAGCAAGATTGGCGCAAAGATGACAAGGTCGTCAACGAAGCGCGTCGGCTCGAGGAGAGGGTCCCACTCTGCCTGCCGAAGGAACGGGTGCAGCGCCGCAACCACGACGTCGGCCACCTCTTTATCGTCCTGGACGCCTTCGATCTCCAGCAACCTCTTCAAGCATTCGACCGTCTGCGCCCACCCTGCCGCCGTCTGCAGTTCCTGGCCAACCTGGGACAAGGCCAGCTGCAGGCCCTGGAACTCCTTCCGAAGCTCTTCGACAAGTTCTCGCTCCTGGACGATCTGCAGCTCGCGCCACTTGCGCCTCTCCTCGAACCGTCTGTGGTCCTCGGCCGCCTTGAATATTGTGTGCTGGGCGTCGGCGATGACCTTGCGGGCCGAGGAAAGCTCCTGTGATTGCGCGGCGTCGGCGTCGGTGGCCTTGACGAAGGAGTCGGACGTGAAGATGCCAGCGGCAGAGGTGAGAAGCTTGCTTTCGGGGCCAGTCATGTCCAGAATCGGCGCAAAGACTTCGGGTATATGGAGCCCCGGAGCCTGGGCCTTGAGATCCTCTGCCGTCATGTACCGTGTTTTTGCTCTTCTTCCTTCTTTCGCCCTCGCAGCATCTTGGTCGTCACGCTCATCACGGTCGTCTTCCTCGCCCCATTCGTCGAGCCTCACCTTCTTCTGCTTCCTCTTTTGTCTTCGCTTTCGTCTTTCCTCCTCGCTGTCGCTGTCTTGTTCCAGCTCCCTGCCGTCCTCCTTTGCCTTTTGTTTCTCGTATTCCCTCTCGCTTTTGTTCTTTTCCCGCACGGCGCCCAGCCCAGCGCCCTGCGGCCGCAGTTGTGCCTCGATGATCCGGCTCCTTCCCTGCGAGTCTGCTCCCAGCCCTTCGCCTTCTTTATATCCCATCTTGGCGAACATGCGCTCGGCAAAGGACATGGCCTTTTTAGCCTTTGTCTTGCTGAACGCGCTGGGCCGAGCGCTCAGATTCGGCTTCTCGGGTTCATCGACGAGGTCCTGGCGGAGAGTCGGGAAGGTGGATTGGGACGAGGGGACGAAGGGCTCGAAGTTGAAGGTACGTTTTGGTGCCGGACTGTCCTCGCGAGGGCTGTCCTCGCGTCGAGGGCTTTTTTCGTCGGCTGTGTCATCGTTGGGGCTATCACTGTCGCCAGAGCTATCGTCTCCATAACGGCGCTTGCGCGGGTTTGACTGGGTGTGCGCCATATTGAGATTTGTTCTGCGGGATGCGTCGTGGGAAGAAGTTGTGTCTGGGGTCGTAAAGAACTGCCGGGGCAAAGAGCAACAGAGTAGCTGACTGTCTTGATCACGTGCCTACAGTCGTTTATCTATCATTGATAATTATTTCGGATATCGCCGACTGAGGCTCAACAGATAACATATCAAGACTCTTGAACACAGTAACCAATATCTTATTAAACCTTTTCCCGTAATATCCTCATCATATTCGTGTCGCTATAACGTCATTCACTCACCGCTATCCTGTCATTCGGCAAATAGAATATCACAAGTCGCGGTGTTGCTTATTAAGCTCCGCGTCTTCAGCCAGCCCCACTCCTTCTATTTTCCCTTATATTTTTCCTTCGCCCCCCCACCATTTTATTGTCCTTTTTGATGGCAACGGAATGCTTGGCCAGTGGTGCTGACAGCATGGCTGATCAAGAAGGCGTCAAAGCAATGTCTGGTATCTCGGAATCCGAAGTGTGTAAACGTTACTCGCAAGAAAATTTGCAGCTGACGAGGAATCCAGACGCGCACCGAGACCCCGATACGGGCCGGCTTCCTCGACCTTCCCGGTGAACTTCGCAACGAGATATACGGCCTGGTATTGCGCCACGACACGCTGACACGGCCCTGCAAGACCAAATTTCGCTGGCAGAAGGATCTCACTGTCAAGCTGCTCCGCGCGAACAAGATCGTACACAATGAAGCCAGGTCGATTCTATACGGCCGCAATCACTTTGATTTTTCAGACCTTAACTCCGAAGAGATTGCCTCGTTCCTCCAACAAATCGGGAGCATCAACGCCGGCCTTATTCGGCAAATTTCTATCAACTTTCCAAGGATTACCTCGTTTTGTTCTGTTGAGCTCGAGAGACCCAGTGACACCGTACTCAGAACCATCCAGAACGGCTGCGGCAACGTGAGCACGATTACAACGACGTTAACCGGGCATGGCTTAGGCTGTGCCCATATCAATAAGATCACGACCCAGAACAGGACTATGGAGGAAAGAAAGCTGAAGCTGATCGATAGCCGTATCAGAGCTATTACATCCCTGCAAGAGATCATTCTCGGGGTCGATGGAAATGATAGTAAACTTGATAGTGCCCTAGAGGTACTGAGGAGTTACGGATGGATCATCAAATCCTACGAATATGTGCGAGGAGATGAAAGAGACTGGTGCCCACCTGGTGGTTTTCCTTTTGACGACTGGGCAATCCGAGGGAAACTAGATGACTCTGATGATGAGCCAGAAGGCTATGATGAACCACTTGATCTTAGTCAGATCGCTGATACCATTCTTGAGTATACGTCTGTTGGGACACCACCTTTCTATGATACCGGGCTTCATTATGGGCCAGAATATTTTATTTCTGAATCAGATAGCTCTATTGATTGAAGACTGGTTTGCCGAATTACACGAACCCGAGCAGTGTGGCTGACGACCGTCATGTAATGTAATACAGAATAGTGACTTGTAGATAATGTCGTGCATGCGTCGTTCGCGCCATCACAGCGAGATTCAGATTTCCCCAATCTGTAATCCGAATACAGGCGCAACGTACTTTCTCATACCTAAATCATATCATGCCAGTGTTTATGATCTATTTATTTATTTATCTATATTCAGCCTGTACAGGTCTGTATAGCCGGTCTCTCTGATTTCGACAACCCAAGTGGAAGATATGTGCCTCGAGGAACTTCCGAATCGCCTGCCCAGTAGACTATATTGTCGTGAACCCAGCTGCAACTGGCCGCAGCCAGGTGGTTGGATCGTGTGAGCCATCCGGAGGCCTTCGGAGCCGGCACCGTCAACAACCGGCCGGCCCCACATAATCCCTGCGAACAAAACAAAAGTTAATGAATAGATATTACCACCAGGAAGCGACCAAATATCTTTCTGGATAGAATTATGCCCGACGGGCTTGTTGGTATGTTGAAGCAAACCGAAAAGTTGCCAGCAAAGTCTACCATGCCAAATTCCAAAGCCAAAGATGCAGTGGGTATCTACGCTGGTCTCTTCCATTCCTGGGAGACCATCATCTACTATATCTACAGAGGTTCCCTCCCATGTGATTTTCATGAAGTCATCCCAGTCCAGTTCTCGCCAAAGTCAAACCTCTCCCACCCCAGATACCTGCCTATATCGAGTCCTCCTGCTCCATGGCATAATTTTTTCTTCTTCTTCTGTACCTAGACCCCAATGGCTGGCTCGTCGCTTTGCCCATCATTCGCCATGTTCGATGCTCCTTGCCTTGATGAGGAAAGACCCATCCTTAGCCACAAATCAGATCCTTTTCTTGAATGCGAAAGCCCCCTCTTCTTGTTATTGCGAGAACCTGAACTTTCACCACCGCCGCCGTCAGAACTCTCGAGCTGACCGGGACTGGCCGTCGTGTAAGCGGCACCTCCATTTCCAACCTTCCGACGGCCTTTGACAGCAGCCTCCCCGGCCGCGGTAACCGCCGCGGTGCTTTCCCGACTTGGCTCCATCCCAATCACAACGTTCCTGCTCTCCGGGCTGAGCGGACCGGCTGCCTCCGCCTCGTCTTGGTATTCGTCATAGTCGTCGTCTTCGTTTACGACTTCGGCAACCCGGGATTCCTTGTCCAGGTCGCCGGAATATTGCACGGCCGAACGCAGATGCCGCAGTCCCTTCACCTCCAACACCGGCATCACC